>CM018896.1:4760229-4765229 GCA_009663005.1 Actinidia chinensis | reverse complement strand
GCCTACAAGGTCATAGGCTCCGTTTGGCACCAGCTTTTTTCAGCTTTTTTTCTGGCTTTTGGCCTTTAAAATAAGCAAAAAAGCCAATCAGAGTTGGCCTTTTTTGCTTTTCGGATTTTGCTTTTTTGCCTTAGTTTTAGCTAAAGTAAAATCACAAAGCCAAAAAAATCAAAAAATTTATGGCATTTTGATTAGCAAGCTTAAAAAAGCTGGCTTTTAAGCATTACAACGGAGCCTATTCCCGATCACAAACTTGACACAGGGAATTCATACTCTCTTTCCCATTTATTTTAAAAAATAGAAAATAATTTATTCTCTTATTTTCTAGGCAGAATATTTTTTGAAAATTTAAAAATATATTTTCGATTTTTTTTCGGGGAGATATATATATTTTTTTTCTAGAAGTTTTTCATCAGTAAGGTTCAAAAGCTGTCAACTAAATAAGTTTTATGTGTTTTCTTAGAAATAAAAAAAGAAAGCAAGAACTAAACCAAACAAGACCCACATTGATAAGTCAGTAAAGGAGCTAAGTGGGTAAGGTTGGGTCCAAGATGATTCAAATACTCGCGGGTATGGGCTTGCATACTCGGCCCATGTGACAAGGCCCACCTACTTTCTTTTTCAATCGATTAGTTACACATAAAAAAATTACATGGATAAGCAAACTATTTAGAAAGTCCAATAATACAAATTCACAATTATGAAAATAATTAATCAATCTTTCTCACTACACCCACTCTCTCACCACCCAATCTAGAGAGGCTAGCTATTACAAATTGTGAGGAGAGAGACAGAGAGTTTGCACTGTGTAGGGGCGGCATAATGAGGTGGAAGAGGTTTTGCGGATGGGACAAGGGGAGAGAGAAATTAGGGTTAGTAAACTTGTTAGCCCATGGCGTCAATCCGATATATGCAAATATTTTGATGTAACAAAATTCTATCTTATGCTCTAATGTATTTAATTCAAGTCATGATAGTTGACAAGAAATATTCAAGCACATATCTCAAGGTAGCAAAAATATCGAAGATATTTGGATGCAAAGCAAGAGACTTCAAGCACTGAGAGACTCAAAAATGAAGAAACTTTCATAGGGATTTTTGTTCAAACTCTTGTATGGTTAAATTCTTGAGGCTATAAAATGACCTCCCTTAAATCTTTATGCATTTAAAAATATAAAATTAAAGTTCTTAAAAAGTGCTAGCAATACTTCTATCTTTGAAAATTAATTACACTTTTGAAAAATGGGCGAGTAATAATTTTGATTTTTGAAAATTTGATTTCAAGTTTGAAAAAATTGGATAGCAACAATTTCTGAATTTGAAAAATTTGATTCCAAATTTGAAACAAAATTGCTAGCAACAATTTCTGACTTTGAAAATTTGATTCCAAATTTGATGAAAATATGTAATGCAACAAATTCTGACTTTGAAAATTGATTCCAAGTTTGAAATTTGAATAGAAAACAATTTTCTGACTTTGAAAAATGTGGTTGCAACTTTGAAAATTGGTAAAAAGATTTAGACTTTGAAAATGTGGGTGCAACATTTGAAACAATTGGTAAAAAAAAGAATTTATGACTTTGAAAAAAATGTAGTTTGCAACTTTTGAAATTTGGATAGGCCACAATTTCTGACTTGAAAAGTGATTTCAAATTTAAAATTGCTAGCAAATTTCAAATTCCTCCAACGGTTTATATTCTTTGCTAAGGCCTCTAAATACAATTTCCTAGCTTTCTTTGGTAAGTAACCAAGTGAGAAAAACAAGCGTAGAAACTCAAAGCCTACTTCTGTCAATTTCCTGCGCCTTTCAGTTTAATTCATCAAGAGTTCTAGTGGAGATATCATGGAAAAGCGTCATTTGTAATCCTTTCAAAAAAGGAGAATGTATTGTAAGAGAAAATCTCAATCCTTATTCACAGTCATTGTATCAGAGGGTTGGTGGGTGACCTGAGGGTTTGGTTGACCCTTGTGAGGTGGTGAGAAGAGGTTTCCACCTTGTGAAGAAGAGAGTGGTGTGCTCTTGACGTGTTAAGTTTTGAAATCCACCCGTAAGGAGTTTGGTTTAGTGGATTGAAATCTCAAGTGGTGTTGCTGAGGAGTGGGGAAGTAAGTCAGGAAGACCGAACACTATTAAATCGCCGAGTTTGAATCTCTCTCACTTCTCTTTTTTATGAGTTAATTATATTTCTTTGACATTATAGTGTTTTTTTTCTAAAATTGTTCTAACACTTTAATTTGGTCTAATAATTTTTATAAAAGCAAAGTTTGCCAACAACCCATTCACCCCGCCCTCTAGGTGATTATCTGGCAACAATTGGTATCAGAGCTATGTTGTATTCCTTGTAATGTTAATACAGGCAGATTCCATGGGAACTCTCGCTTGTGACTGTGTCATCGAAGCAAGACTCTCCGACCATGGGTGGACGGCGCACTGGTTGGAGAAGGTGGTCGGCTAGTCGGTAGGGTACATTGATTGGTTGACATAAGGTTGGGTAGACTTATGACAGAATAATTGGTATATCAGAGCCCTACCTCTATTATTTGGCTTAACATCCCAAAGAGGTACGGACATGGCAAACACAAATGGAAGATTTTTGCCGAAGGGCACTCCTCAAAATAGGCCTCTTTATTTAATGGGAATCATATACTATTGGAAGAATAGGATGAGAATTATATTCAGCCTGGGATTATGAGGAGAAAAATTATTAGGATGGTCCCTATATTCCACAAAAATAGTTGTAAGCAAAAAATCATTAAAAACGAAGGAAGAATGGGATAAAGATGATTCACGCTTAATTCAACTTAATGACTAAAGCAATAAATTTTATACTGTGCTTAGATGCAAATGAGTTTAACATCAATTTCTGGCTTGCGAATCCGCAAAAGAAATATGGATAATGAAGTGGACCTATGAAGCACAATCAAGTAAAGGAATCTAAATTAGTAGGTTGAGTCATGTGAAAATATGAATTATTTTGTATGAAAAAGTGAAGAATCTATTTCTGAAAGGGTTACTAGATTTACAATATTAAAATTCCATAAAATCTCTTGGCAAATGTTATACTAATGTTGAAATGTGAGAAAAATTCTAGGGTTCCCTACCCAAAATTGGGAGGATGCAAAGCACAGCTATTGATGAAGAAGCTAAAGATCTCACAACGATGAGTCTTGATGAACTTTGGGTTCACTCAGACCCATGAGATCATGTTAAATGAACGAGAAGAAGAAGCAAAAAGCCCAAAAGAAGTCTCGCACTCAAATCCATCCATCAAGAAATGGAGGAATGAAGAAGAAGAGGAGAGTGACGACGATAAAGAAATGGCACTCTCACCCAAAAACGATTCAAAAAGGTTCATGTGAGAAAGGAGAAAACATTCAATAAGAAGCATAATATGAAAGAGCTCCTTACGGCGAACCAAGCAAAAAAGGATCTCACAAAACTTGACTTCGAGTGCCATAAGCCTGGCCACATAAGTCAGCTTGGCCCTCGCCCAAGAAGGAGGAAAGAAATTCAAAAGAAAAGCCTGTAGGTTAACTTGCGATGGATGATTCAGAAGGAAGCGAATCAGAACACGAGGAGAGACGAAAATGAGATGGCTAATTTTTGCCTCATGACCAAAGGGATGAGTAAGTCTTTGGATACTGATGATGAATCACATTCTTATGAGAACTTAAGATGCTATGATGAGTTATAAAAAATACTATAAAACTACATGCAAATACAATACTCTTAAAAAGAAAGAAAATGAATTTTTGAATGAGAAGTATTTTGAAAAATGAAAATGAAAATTACTCACAAATAATAATAATCTCAAAACTCCAAGATCAAGTCTTCAATAATTTTTGAAGAAGAGAAAATATTAAAACTAAAAGAAACCATTTTAAGATTAACAAAACTTTAGAAAAAAATTGTTAATGGAAAGAAAATTTAAATATGTTACTTGGAAGACAAAGGTGTGTTTTAAACAAAGAATGTTGGATCGCTCCAAAATAAAACAAAAGTTTTATAAAAAATTTCTTTGAAAAAGAATCTTGCTTTAATTCTTCATTCATACTTCCAAATTATATGGACGAAATGGACATATTGTAGAAGCTTATCTATAAATAAACCTATTCACAAGATGAAATATAAGGATCACATTCTAAAATTATTAACCATTGGAATACTTATAAGCCTTTGGGGTTTACCAAAACAAAATAAGGTACTTAAAGTGACCTTCACGGAACAAAAAATTGGGTGGGTACAAAAAGAATTATTTCAATTTATTTTTGTAGATATGTCCTGAAGTCATATGGAAGCTCCAACGAATGGTTCAGGATAGCGCTTGCTCAAGACATATGACGGAGAGACAAATCAAGTTATCTTCACACCCAAGGATGGAGGATTTGTCACCATTGGTTATAAACTCAAAGATTGGCAGGGTGCAAATTGATCGTAAAAAAGTACAAGTGGTACGTGTCACTTCTAGGACACTCCACTTGTTCTTGGTTTAGTAAGAAACAAAAATTCAGTTGCTCTACCACTGATGAAGCCAGAATATATTGCCGCAAGGTATAGTGTTGTGCTCAAGTTCTTTTTATATGAAGCAGGAGAAACAACTTGAAGATTTTAAATTAAAATTTGATTCACATTACCATCTAGATGCGATAATACGCAGTGCTATAAAATATTTCTAAAAATTCCTATTATTCACTCACGAACAAAACATATTGAAATAACATCCTTGATTCGGGACCATGTTCAAAAAAGGAGATGTAGAACTATAGAGTTTATAGTACTGATTTTAATGCGGCGACAATCTCACAAAAACCACTTACAAGAGGACAGTTTCTGCACCATTCGTCGGAACTTGGTATGGTGTAGACCTACAAGATATTGCATAATACTTCAGTATTTATTTACTTTTTAAATAATTTACTTTTTCTGGAATAAAATACTTGTTTAAGCTTCTGGGCGGAAATCTGAAGACTTTTCTGCAAGAGAAAGGCGACTCTCTATG
>CM018896.1:4737729-4745229 GCA_009663005.1 Actinidia chinensis | reverse complement strand
TCTTGCAATTTTGAGCTCTATGTGGATACGATCTCGGTACTTCTAAGTATTATGCTGCACTGATAGGTTCCTGCGTTTGGGAGCTATACAAGTAGACATATCAGATCAAAATCGGTCAGCGAATTAGGAGAAAGAAAGTAAGCATTTTTAGCACCGTTACCGGGGAGCTCAAACGCCAAGGTTGAGTTTGTGATTTTATTACAAGGGTTGTGAGTATATTCTTTTATTCTTTTTAATTTTTGTTGTAGTATAAATTTACGGTTAAGAGGGTTATCGGGTAGTGCATGTCATTTTGGTTACGGAATCATACCAGTAGACTAGTTAGAATGGAACCACTACCCAGAAATGACATGGAGGGACAAGAAGAAGAGGGAAGGATACGCCTTAACGTTTAAGTCCCCAATGAGGCCTCGACGCCTCAAGGACGTTACATGCAAGATTATCTAAACCCAACCCGAGCATCAACACCCTCATGTATCATATTGCCCGCAAATGCACACACGTTTATAATCAAACTAGGCATACTCCCATCACTCCCCACATTTCATGGAATGGAAAGTGAGAGTCCTTATCTGCATGTAAATGAATTCGAGGGGATGGTTAAGACAATGGTTGAAGGACCTCAACGTGAGAAAATAGCCCGTCTCAAGCTCTTTTCTTTCTCTTTAAATGATCGAGCTAAAATTTGACTGAATTCACTAAGAACTTATTCTATCACTTCATGGGCTACAATGTAAGAGAATTTTTTTTTAAAAATTTTCCAATGAACAAAACGGCCACCTTAAAGAAATTAATTTACAACTTTCAAGATAGGGAAGCGGAATCTTTTTACACATATTGGGAAAGATACGAGGATCTGTTGAATGCCATACCACATCACGGTTATGATACAGGCCAAAATTTAGTTCTTTTATGAGGGTATTTCACCCCAAACTCGGCAATTCATTAATATGATGTGTAATGAGCAATTCATGCGGAAAAACCCTGAAGTAGCCTTTGACTTCTTTGATGAACTGGCAGAAAATAATCAATCATGGGATTTTTCTTATTCTGTTGATAGATCAAGACACAATATAAGTCAACACACTTCTAGACAGATGAAAAATACATTAAGAGAAGATGATAACATGCAGGCAAAATATGCTCAATTGGCCAGAAAATTAGAGGCCCTAGAATTGAAAATAGTTAATGAGATTAGCACGTCGTCTAGTAGTGAGGAAATTTGTGTCATTTATGACAGACAGGGGTATTCTGCTGCACATGCCCTATGTTGCCAGCTTTTAAAGTAATGTTGCAAAATGGAATGCAAATTTCTATCAATGCTCTCAACACACCACAAAAAATGTTTAACTCCACTTTCTCCAACACGTACAACCTAGGATGGTGAAACCATTCGAATATTTCGTGGAGAAATGCTGAAAACACAAATTTTGGGTCTCATGGGCAAACTTCTGGCCCATCACAGCAACAACAATATACGAATCCAATGGGACAAGGTCCCTATGGATATCAAAATGTTGGACAAATGTATGGGCCATAAGGCCATCATCAAAACCAAAACCAAAATATGTACCAACCTTCGCAGAAAAGGAGTATCGAGGACATGCTGCAAACCTTCATTCAAAGTCAGCAAGCAGTATGGACTCAAAATAACCAAAGCTATAGGAGACATTCGCGCACAATTGTCAAAATTGACCACAACTATGGGTGGGTTGCAACATGAGAAAGTGCAGTGCCCTGCTCAACCACAAGCTAATCCACAAGGTCATCTAGTGTGGATGCCTCTATGCCATCATACACACATCTAGAGCATCTAAAATCAATCACGACCTTGAGAAGTGGGAAGTAGATTGATAAAATTGTTTATCCAAAGCCACCTTGAGTTGAGGCTCAAAAGCCATCTACTGTAAGTTAGGAGAATTTAGAGCCTTTGAGTAGTGAACAAAAAGTGTGTCTAAAAAGGAGGGAGAAGAAAAAGTGTCATGTTCAATTTCGGCACCATTTCCTAAAGACTCCGGGCTCCAAAGAAGGGAACGATAAATTCTGAAATTTACAAGCTCTTTGAGCAATAAAAAATAATATCCCCTATTGGATGCTATTAAACAAATCCTGCGTATGCCAAATTCTTGAGAGACTTGTGCATTGTAAAGTGCACAATGCAGGTACAAAAGAAGGTATTTCTGATGGAGCAAGCAAGATCCATAATTCAAACTAAGACATCCCCAAATATAAGGACCCGAGATGTTCGACAATCGTTATTGTCATAGGGTTCACTAGCATTGAACATGCTTTGCTGGATTTAGGTGGGGAAGTTGAAACCCACCAATGTCAGAGTTCCAAAGGGTATGGTAGAGGATGTCTTAGTACAGGTTGATAAGTTCTATTTTCTAGAGGATGTTATTGTGTTAGACACTCAACCTGTAGCAAATCCAAGTACCCAAATTCTTGTAATTTTTGGTCGCCCATTCCTTGCAACATCTAATGCCTTTATTCAATGTACATGACTTGTGAGCTTAATATTTGAAATGTAGCTAAGCAAGTGGGGGATGAAGGTGAAATTCATGAGGTCAGTTGCATTGAGAGTTTAGTGCAAGACTGTTTGTAGACCTCATTTCACACCGACCCATTAGAGTCATGTCTAGTGTCTCCAACAACTTTGGAGTACAGTCTGAGCGAGGAGATCAAGTTGTTGTATTCCTTACTAGAATTAAGTGAGATGTGTGAACTGAACAAATGGACACCGAAGTTCGAAGAGTTTCCACCTAATGAGAATAAAATTCTGCCTTCAAGTGTCCATCCTCCTACATTGGAGTTGAAGCCTCTCACACTAACCCCGAAGTACATATTTTTAGGAGAAAATGAAACATTTTCAGTGGTTATTTCATCTAATCTTGATAAGAATTAGGAGGCTGAACTTTTGACTATTATGAAAAGTCATAGAAATTTCATTGGATGGACTATAGCGGATATAAATGGTATTAGTCCTTTAATTTGTACACACCATATTTACCTAGAGGACGATGTACACACCATATTGACCACTCTGCTTTAAAGTATCTGGCGGAAAAGCAAGATGCCAAGCCACACTTGATTAGGTGGATCCTCATATTCCAGGAATTTGACCTGACTATCAAAGATAAGAAGGGAGTAGAAAATAGTGGCAAACCACTTGTCTCGCATTATGATGTATGATCAGTTTGACCATGCCCCAATCTCGGACACATTTCCAAATGAGCAACTGCTTGCTCTCACCACATGCCCATGGTATGCTGACATAGTGAATTATCTCGCCACGGGTCAAGTTCCAAGTCACTGAACTCCTCAAGAGAAGAGAAAATTTTTAGTTGAGGTAAAAAGATTATTTTTTGACGATCCATACCTTTTCAAATACTGTCCTGGTCAAATAATGAGACGTTGTGTTCTAGAAACAGAAATATCTAATACCCTCTCATTCTGCCATACAGAGGTATGTGGCCATTTTTTTGCTAAAAAGACGTCTGCAAAGATCTTGCAGTGTGGGTTTTACTGGCCAACCCTATTCAAGGACACCTTTGAGTTTTGCAAAACGTGCGATAGATGCCAACAACTAGGCCGGGTAACCAAACGGAATATGATGCCTATGTCCCCCATACTAGTTATTGAGATTTTTGATTGTTGGAGAATTGATTTTATGGGCCCATTTCTGCCATCCTTTGGCTATCTATACATCTTAGTGGTAGTTGACTATGTATCCAAGTGGACTGAGGCTATCCCCACTCGAATCGATGACCACAAGGTGGTGGTGAAGTTTCTCAAAAAAAATATCTTTTCACGGTTCGGGATGCCTAGGGCAATAATCAGTGACCAAGGGACACATTTCTACAATAGACCGTTGAGACTTTGATGGCTAAATACGGGATCACTCATAAGGTATCCATTGCTTATCACCCCCAAACTAACGGGCAAGCTGAATTGGCCAATCGGGAGATAAAATTTATTCTGGAAAAAAACGGTTAATCCCACTCGGAAGGATTGGTCATTGCGGTTGACTGATGCCTTGTGGCCATATCGTATTGTATATATAAAACCCCTTTGGGCATGTCTCCCTACAAGTTTGTATATGGCAAAGCGTGCCATTTGCCAGTGAAAATGGAACACCGGGCCTATTGGGCAATAAAACAATTGAATTATCGTTTGCCTCAATCCGGGGCCCACAGAAAACTCCAGTTGAATGATCTAGAGGAGATGAGAAAGGTTGTGTACGAGAACTCTCGTATATATAAAGAAAAAGTCAAGGATTTTCACGATAAAAACATTATCGCAAGACTTTCGAGCCTAATCAAAACGTTCTCTTGTACAATTCCTGACTGCATCTATTCGTTGGTAAGTTGAGATCTCATTGGACGGGGCCATATATTGCGCACAAAGTTTTTCCACACGGAGCTGTTGAATAAAAATCCAACGAGTGGGACTATTTTTAAAGTCAATGGCCAACATCTTAAGCCATTTTTATACAATTTTGCAAGTGAGGAAGTAGTTGAAAAACTTGAGGATCACCATTCCCTAAACAATGATAATGTTTCACCTTGTACATAGAGTAGAATAGGATTTTGGTTTATGTTGGTTTGTTTTCTTTTCACGCTATCTTGATTAAACTGCGTTTTTTGGTATGTGTGTTGTTGTGACATCCATTTTGTAGACTTTAAGCAGAGTGCAGTTCAGGTGACTCCATGGTGATTGCACTATTTGAAGGGATATTCTACTCACAGGTGACCTCGTTCTCTTTTTATTTTTGTTCTCGTTTTGCATTGAGGACAATGCATAATTCAAGTTGGGGGGTGGGGTGGGGGTTTAATTTATGATAGCATAGTTTGTGATTTCATAGTTTGTGATTTCCTAAATGATGCCTAAGTTTGATATCATACTTGTATAATTAACCATTCTTGTATAAATCGATGAAGAAAGTTGAACTACCATGTATTTAAGAAATCTTGACATAAAAAAGTGGAGACTTATAGCATACCTACAAAATTTTGAGCCTTTTATTTGCAGGAACATAATATCCTGATTAAGGCATAACATGGTATATTTGGTTTCAATTTCATTCAATATGTGATTTATGACACCTAGGGGATGATACAATGGCATTCAATTCATTAAAAGACCAAATGCTTTGAGTCTAAATCTTTTGAACCTTAATTTGGGCCATATCCCATCAACTTTTAAGCCTAGGAGCCTAATTCAAGGGAAGAGGGTGGAGGGTGGAGGAATGGGCTAGGATGTGAAAGAAGGGTTTCGAGATGTTGATAATATGTGAAACGACTAATTTTGTGGGTTAAAAGGGTGAAAAGAATAAGTTTTGGGTGGGGGTGGGTGGGGGTGGGGGTTGAGTTAATGTGAAGAATTGAACTTTTGGGAGGTTTTTTTTGGGTGCAGGGCACGTTGGACCGGTCGAGGTGTTTCTACCGGTCGAGAATAAGACAAATGTTGGGCGGAACCTCGATCTTCTAACAATCCCCGTTGGTTGAGGTGTACAAAAGGTTTGAAACAAAAGCCCAACCGTCGAGGTTGACTTTGGGAGGTGCAGGGCAAGTTGACCGTTCCCGGGATGGGTTTTCAACTGGTCGAGATAAGACAAAATGTTGGGCAAGGACCTCGATCTGTCGAACGAAATCCCCGATTGGTTGAGGGTGGACAAAAGGTTTGAAACAAAAGCCCAACCGGTCGAGGATTTCTTTCGACCGGTCGAGACCTAGAGCCGAGTGGAAAACCCTTAAGCCCAACCAGTCGGGGAATTACCTCGACTGGACGAACACTGCAGGAAGTTCAAAAGGCTCAGATCTGGGCCTCTTTAAAACACAACCAAAACCTAAGATCAACCATTCTATTCACAAGAAAACCGTCTCTCTCTAACCCAAAAACTCTCTCAAATCTCCCCAAAACGACCTCAAATCTCACCAAAGAACCCTTGAATCGCCCCAAAGGAAAGCTTTCTCTCTCTTAAGGGTGATCTCCATCTCCACCATTGTTGAAGCTTTTACGAAGGTAAACCCAAATCTCAACTATTTCAATTATTTTGGGAGTTTTGCTTTGATTTTCATCATAAAAGCTTCACAATCACATCCCACTCATCAAACACTCCAGATCTACACAAACAATCACCCATCTCTACCAATTTTAGCCACACACAAAACCTTCAAAATATGGCCCGAATATTGATTCAATATGATGATATTCTCCCAACCCCAATGTTGAGTGTTATGCTAGACATGGTTTTATTGGCCATTGTAGTGTTGATGGGATGATTCAAAACGACTTCCCAAAGAGGCAAAGGTAAAAATAATGGTGAGGGTACTTCCGAGGAGGGAGTGTCGGGAATAGGAATAGGGGGAAAACAGTAAAGGAGGAATTAGGATCAGAGAGTGTGGAATCTGAAGAAGATATAGAAGAGGGGGGAGATGCTAATTGCACCCAATTTAGAAAGGTCCAGGCTAAGAAATCACTAGCAAAATGGAAGGCCTCTATAGCAAAAAGGGGGGTCACTTGTGAAAGACAAGTGCTACAAGAACAGATTAATTAAACAACAGTTATACGCACTCTATCAGAGCGGGGATTAGATTTTTTCTTTAACAAGGTAGACGGGTATTTCCGGGAAGTCTATGTGGAGTTTTATAAAAACATGAAGATTGTTGCACCAGTAAGGTTATGGGCAAAGATATTCAGATAACTCTTGACACAATAGCCACCAACCTTCAATATAACCGACCCAGGGATACTCAGGTCCAATACCACCCGAGGAAATTATATCTCTTTGCTGAGGAAGATTATGGCCTGGCTATATATCATATCCAAATGATTTAGGACGGTAATAATTTGTACTTTGGGAAATTTAAGCTGGAATATAAATTGATGACCAAGATTATCCTTTACAACATCTCACCAACAAGGTTAGAAAAAGAACTCAAAGTGGCGGATGCGGAGTTTTTGTATGTGATGATGAACTCTGTTGTGATTGACATTGCCAAATAGATTTTTAGCGAGATGGTGGCCTTTAAAGAAAAATCTCCCATGAGGGACAATCTTCCATTTGTGGCAATGGTAACATCATTATGGGCTTCCGCGGGAGTTCCTTTCAGAAACGACGTCATGATCCAACCGCTCGTGGGGCCAATTACTTTGGCATCTGTCCATAAAAGCAAGGCTATGTCCCGTACGCCTGTAGCTGATCCTACCATAAATCTTGGTGTCGCCTCTACTTCCACAGCGCCTCCTAAACCCAAACGGAAATCATGGAAAGCCAAGATAATAGACTTCATGAAGAAGATAATTGGGAAACAAAATAAATTGGAGAGGCATATGGCGTTTTGCATCAAAATGGCCATGCAGCAATCTAGGAATAAATACGTGGAAGAAAAAAGTGATGAAGAGGAGGAGAGTGAAGATGAAGAAGGGAGGGAAGATGAGGGGGAGGATGAAGATTCAGAGTAGGTCTTGACCTACGGTGAAAAGTGGTTGTTTCTT
>CM018896.1:4727729-4732729 GCA_009663005.1 Actinidia chinensis | reverse complement strand
TTGGCTTATAATAGGGGTTATTTAAAATTTGGCCCATTATACAGTCTTGAAATTACATTTAAGCATCAAATCGGATTTTTTATATTAACATGAGCAGGCTTAGAGTCAAATATATCCTTAACCATTGATTAAGTAAAACATTTAACAATTTTTTTAAAAACATTACTACCTTATACTAATAAACTAATCAAATAAGAAATAGATATAAAAAAACTAACCCTCAACCCCCAAAACTTGAATTGTTGCAGTGTCCTCAATGCAAACCGAGACAAAAATAAATAAAAAGGACGCAGGTCACCTGTGAGCATAACATCCCTTCAACTAGTGCAACTGCCAGTACTTTAAGTGCTTTGTCCGACCTAGTCCGACCGGTCCAGTATTGGTCCGACCGTGTCGGGCTTTGGTTTTATTCTTTTTGTTTTTGCCGACCTAGTCCAACCAGTTCCAGGCCATTGGTCCGAACGGTCAGACTTTTGTCAGTTCATGCTTGAGCCTTTTTCGTCCCTCCTGGGACGCACTCAATGTTAATTCTATAAACAATATCTCAATCGTTAGCAAATATACCAAAATGGCTGTAGTTTAACATAATATGGAAATAAAGCAGAAACTAGAAAATATATTAACTAGTATAAATGCAACTAACAACACATATTATCTGGGTGGTTTAAATGTTAAGACACACACCACCATCCAGGTCGGATAAGTGATCAAACCAAAGGGCATCCCAGCTTAGACCATTGACAAAAATTATATCGACCATCCCATAGTCTGCCATCAAATACCTTTGCTCAAATTTTTAGTTCTGTCATTACGCATCTTATATTCCACACTAGTCCATTTTTAATCGCGCGTACTTTTGATGTTTGCTTGATCAGTTCTGCACAAAATAGGATCCACAACCCAATTAAAATTTTTAAACACCAAGAATATCGCTTTAATTACATCAATGAAAGATTTAGTTGGACTAAACAACTCAACTTCATCCACACATTGAATAAGTTCATTAAGGGGTGTGATAGTTCTTGTGTCAGGTTTTTGGGGTACTCACTGATTGTTTAACCTCAAAAACTATTGGGTTCGCTCTATGTTTCCCACAATTCACTATTATGTCTCTCACAATGGTCTCTACCTCCATATTGGTTCCGTTGCCGATTGAGTCATGCTCTTGCCTTCCTCGTGTCCATGACATATGCAATAGTTATCTGTTGATTCTAGTTGTGCAATTGATTAACAACTGTGGACGTAAATGTTTGAATAGTAGCCCCCCTATAAGTCGTATGTTGGCGATATACTATCCTCAAAATCGAATTTTCGAAGGTAGTGGATGATAGTAATGTGGTAAGGATGTTTCACAAAGGAGCAACTAAACCTAGGAAGGTGAACTAAAGTGTTAGAGTGTATCTACACTCAGGTTCTTGTGTCCAAGAGGAGTTGACGTGACTGTTTCCCATTCAACTGTGGTGTAGTGACGAGTATAAATTGTTCATCTTCACTAGAATGTAAGCTTCATGGCGGTAGTATTGACATATTTTTGACACAAATTCTGAAAACTCATAAGCCTGAGGACATTCAATCACAACAGTGGCTATGACTAGAAAACCCCATATAGGACTGGCTCTTTGCACACAAACTCCTCATGGAGGGTTGGGGCCACAAAGGTGCGTTGGGTTGAAGGAAAGATTGCAAAGTGTCCTCCAGACTCTGTTTTTGGGAAGGCCTGATATACACTGGAAACTTAAAGGGTACTGACCTTGTGATTGGTGATATTGCAAATTTTGTTGTCATAAGACAGTCCCTATTGAGGTTATGTCAGAATGTGATCATGTATAACATTCCTCAGACCAAGGAGGTGGAGGTGAATAGTAGACTGATGATAAACTATCCCAATTCATGATTGGAACTGTGGTACTTCAAAATTAAAATCAAAAGGCATCATATTGAATTTTTTTAAAAAAAATAGACAAGATATGAATATTACAACACTGTGTTAAAATCACAAGAACTCAACCTTGTGTTTTAGGCTCCCGGCAACGGTTGCCCAAAAATGCTTACACTTTTCGGGGATATTGAGCTATTTAATTCAGTTCCTAGCGTAGGGAACCTCCAGTGCAGCATAATACCGGAAGTTCGAGCTCGTATCCATAGAGAGAATAGTTTGCAAGATTTGAGGTTTCGTTGTAGTAAAGAAATTATAAAAATGATTTTTGTAAATTTTTAGAAGAGTATGAAAAGATGATTGATTGTTCTGAAATAAAAGAAATGGCATGATCTAAAGACTTGATTTTTATTCGTTCATAGATTCTAGTTTCTTCCTCCTCTTGTAACTCAACTCAATTTTCAAGATAAAAATGATTTGATTGAAAAATTTTTGCAATGAAATTACTTTGTATCTAAAAAATATGTTTGAAATTGGACAATAGTTTTAATATGTTTCAAACCCTTCGAATGCAATTGAGTAAGTTTAGTTATAACAAGAAAATTTGTTATAAATCAACCAATACTATTTAGCCTATCATATTGATTTAAAATTAAATATCTTTTTGGTGTTTGTAAAAAGTTTATAAATTGAATTACTTGACAATGAAGTAAATAAAAGCAATAAAAGTGTGATAAACGAAAGCATAAAACCAACCGAGACGAGGTAAAACCGTCCAATCTGGTCAAAAAGTAAATAAAACGGTAAATTAAGTGATAAAAGAAAGGTAAATTAAACAAATAAAGTATAATTTTCATCTGTGTATTTCACTCAAAAGAAATTACAATGTTGAGAATGTAAACTATTCTAAAAGTTAAAAAATTTAAAACTACTTAAAAAACTCTAGGAGTGAGGAGAGTAGCTACTCTTTAAAAAAAACTCTTCTAAATAAAACTCTCTTTCTATTTATAGAGAGAAAAATTAGATATTATGTATATAATATAGATAGATATATATAAATAGAATATAAATATCTATCGAATTAACAATTAAGTCACAAGGCCTATGTCAATATCCAGGGAATTCCATATCAATAAAAAATATAATCTTAGCTTTACCTTCTGAAGTTTTACTCTTTTAAAATATCTTTCAAAATTTTATGGCATTATCATTGATAAAAAAGGTGTACCTAAATAATTTATTAATTTAAAAGATCTTTCAATAATAAGAAAGAATGGGGAGCAAATCATTGATTGCAAATTTGAACATTATTCAATTATATTAATAGTCCATTCATCTTCCATGCATTCGAAGTTCTGTGTTGTTTTCTCAAAATATTGAGTTGGAACTAATCCTTCCTGAAATACAATTCAGATCTGCCACCCAATATAAACCAAAGCAATAGCATTTCTATAACAAATTCATTATAATAACCAAATTAATTCTAATAAACCATTTCTGATAAGAGATATGGTTAATTACTAACAAATCATTAAATGATTCTTTAGTGGGTTCAATAGAAGGTTCTCCTTCTTCTATTATAGGAGGGGATTCTGTTAATTTCCCTTTATTTTTATTTAGTCTATCATATATGTTTTCTAATTGTAAATCTGTAATAGACTGTTTTTCTTTAAGAATTTTAATTTCTCCTTTGAAATTATTTATTTCAGCTTTTAAATCATTTATATTAGTAGGTCTAGAAATTTTACTACTTTCTATTCGTTTTAATACTTCATTTAAGGAATATCCTTTACTATCTTCTAATCTAGATTCTCTATGTTTATTAGATTCTCTAGATTTACTAGATTCTATACAAGAATCAATAAAAGTCTTTTTTAATAAAGGATCAGTTATTTGATCAATAAAACCTAATATGTTTTTCTGATCATTTGTCAATACATTTATACTAAGGTCATTAACATTTTCTAATGCTCTTAAGTAATCCAAAGAACAACATTGCTCATTATAATTATCTTTACAATTCTCCTCACTACTAGTAGTACTAGTAGAAGAACTATAGTCTTCTAAATCATTGATTTCATCATCAAAAAATAATTCTGGTTCAGAATCAGACTCAGATGAACTACTATTAATAAGTAGTTTCATTAATTTAATGGCTCTGATACCAATAAGGCGAAAGCAGGATATTTAAATTGATATTTTATTAATATTAAGAAGAGTGATTACAGAGCAAGAGGGAAGAGTGCAAGACAGAGAGAGGGAGAAAGAACTTAGTATGAAAGAGTATGCCTTCACAAGGGGAAAGACTCCCTTTATATAGCTGAAGAAGGAATCTCGCCGGGTGCTCATTGGGCCCCATCGTCACGGGATTCATTTTTTTACAAAAGTAAAGAAATAAAATAAAATTGGCAGTATACTGCCGACACAAAAGGCCATAATTTAGCCGACACAAGCAAACAAAGCACTAAAGATACTTTTTAAAAGCAAATAATGCTTAAGTGATAAGGGAAAATCTGATAACCATCTTCTGATTGGTTAAGGCTTATTTTTTAGGACGGCTCCTCTTATCTTCTCTTAGAAAATGCCAAAACTTTGCCAGCTCATGATATTCTTCGTCTTCAATATTTGCCAGATCATTATCTGGGTCCTGTGATTCTCCTGCTAATATAGCTTCTTCAATATCATTTTTAACTGATCCTGACCCCATAGATGAGTCATCCTTGCAGAAATTGGAAGAAAATTGATCTTTGAAGAAGAACATACACTTCTTCATTAATTCATATTCAGATATTTTTGGGTTAGCAGATTTAATTTGCTCTTTGAGTAAATCAAAAGGATTTAAAGATGATTTACTTAGGAAAGTAGATATTTTCTCCTGCCCACTTGATATTGTGAGAAATGATTATCAGCATCCTGATTAATTTGTTTAAATAAATCAGCAATATCTTGTTTAGGAAAATTATTCCACCATTTGACACAAAATTTCCTTTTTAATGAAAACATATTTTCATTATTATCTTTCTGTATACAGAAATCCCATTTCAATATCCATGTAATTCCATATTCAATAAAGAATATAATCATATTATGATTATGAGGTAAATTATCTTTTTCTCTTATAAGA
>CM018896.1:4670229-4677729 GCA_009663005.1 Actinidia chinensis | reverse complement strand
AGGTCAGCTGATATTTACCAAAAAAACGACAACCTCAACGACCTGACAAAACCCAATTGAACGTTGGTTTCGATCCAATTTTTACGGCCTTTATCAATCGTTTTCGGTCAAAGTTTGCTAAGTTTTTAATTTTGATCCGGTTTAATAAAAATGATTGTATCGGATAAAATTTAACCAAAACAACTGTATCGGACAAAATTTGATCAATATATATATGAAGCATATTTGATATCGACCATCCATTCAGATCCTAGTCTAACCGTCCGGTTTTAACATATAATTACAAATAAACTTAATATTTTTCTTACTTCAAACCGATTTAACCAAACAAATCGAAGTGGATAGAAATCCGATATCAATTTTAATCAATTTCAATCCATATATATATTGGACCAAAACTAATCGAATCTTAGCATTTTCGAATCGGACCGACGGAAATTATCACAATCCTAAGGAAAGTAAAGTAGCAGAAAGAATTCTTCTGCTCGTATCTTTGGTATAGATTCCGGATGGGCGAGGAGGCCTTTCAGGGAGTCACTTGTTTTCGTCTCTTCTTCACATTGTTGCCTGTGAAACTTGTTTAAATGTCGAAAAGAAAGAATATTGAATGATGAGTGATTGATTAGCAATAGAGTGTAGGGGTGTTGGCCTCTAAATTCCTTATCAGATAAGGCTTATCTCACGTCTCAACTTGCTTGAGTATTTGGAAAAATCTAGTCGTTACAATAAAAATGTTAGGAATGATTGTGTTGTAGGCTATGAAAAATTATAGGGTATGTTGTAATCGGTTTTGATAAATTTTATAAAAATTATACATGTTAAAAATAATTATAAAAATTTGTTATGCATCATTAGAGTTTTTGTAGAGAAGAAAAGTTACAATATTTTATTGTTATTTTTGTTACGATTTATAGCAGTATTTGTTATCGACAAATATGATAATGTTATACTTGAACTCACGATATACACTATCTTTTGAGTGTGTAACTTAGATTCTTTCATTCTTTTTTAAGAAAAAAAAGTGGAATCAGAAGGAAAGAAAAACAACGGTTTAGCTGCCACCAAGTCTACTAGAGATAAGAAAATCATAGAGCAATTCTCAAGTTGTGGTAGATTCTAGATGCTTCCTCTTTTCCAATTCTTTATTTTACTTTTTCTTTTCCTGAATTGTGATTGAGTTGAATTAATTTCTAATTAAGGCCCTTAATTATTGGCTCTTACCCCTCTTTTTTTTACAATCAATTGGAGGAAATAAGGGAATGGAATGCTACATTTTACAGCGATCAAACTCATATTCAGACATTACATTTATCAAGTGAGTACAACAACTAGTAGACCAACCCCTTGGGGTTTTACTACTCTTTTGTTTTTGAGGTCTTACTCCTCTTTTGTTTCAATTTTAAAACAAAGGATCAAGTTGCGTGGGGGAGAAAAATGCCACAAGTGATGCTATGTTTGGTTGGTATTAAATTTGTAGAGAGAAAATAATAGGAATGATGATAGGAATTAGAGAAAATGAAGATAAAGATGTTTCTTTCTTATTTGGCTAGATTAAGAAAATGCGAAGAATTAAATATAAGTATATAAAAAAATAATTTTATTTTGGTTAATTACCCATAAAAAATAATGTGCATGAGTAATTTTTATTTTATTTTATTTTTTAGTAAAAATCCAAAAACTATACATATACTTGTAAGTAATAACTCCGTGAACTACAACTTTAAATCCCGCCCAAGAAACTGTTTGTCCTAATTTGTTATTCATTTTTATGTTTTGAACATCTCAAAATTATCATTTTTGCTTTAAATTTTTTATCTTACTTTCTATATTACGAAACTTTGCATGGAAGTACTATTTGACATATTTTTGATTGATGCTAAAAATCTACAAAAATTAATATCTATTATTGTTGATCTCATTAATATTAATAATGTAGAACATGACAAAATAAATGGAACGAAGGGCTAAACATTTTTGTGAGTTCCTTCTATAAAGTTTCTCAACTAGCTCTTGTAAGTTACAAGAGCAACATTGATGTTGTCAGCTATTGATTACAAGTTGTAACCAAATCCAAATCAATAGCTGTTGCTTTAGACATGTATACCCAGTTCATGACAAATTGATTCTTGAAGTCAAACCCAACAGGAAATGGAAAAGAATTGATTCTTGAAGCTCAAACACAAACAGAAAGAAAGGGAAATAAACCAAAAACCAGTTACAAAAACCAAGACGCCCAAGATCAAACTGTACTATAACACAAAGCCAAGAACTTCATTATACAGTCCCTTAACTTACGTAAATAAAAACCACCAAACTAGAATTATCCTTGGCCGGCATGGGGAGAAACAAAACACCGCCCGCCAACCAAACAGAGAGAGGTTCATTACATTATGAACATAACTACTAAGACTTTTGAAGTCTGATGACCTCTAAAACTCGATTCACTCTGCAAATGTCAAAAAACCAGTGCAGAAGCTACTTCCAAACCCAAGAAAAAAAACCAAATTACAGAGAGAACTAAATTAACCAAAAACAAAAAAAAAAGAGGAACTAGATGTTCATCCAAATCTATCCTTCACTGAAGAAACACTTCTCAAACATCATGTTCTCCCGATTCGCTCCAACCCAAAATGTATAATATCGGATTTTCCGGCGGAAGACCGAAGATAGATGACGCTGCCTCAACCTTGATATCATCAATCCCTGACGACCCACTTCATTATTTAACGAAATTATCAGTGAAATTTTGCAATTCCGGCTAACACAGAAGCGCAATTCGAAGAATTAGAAGAGAAACTTCGAAATTCTGCACAAACCATATCGGAAATTCGACGAATTACCACAAAAAAAATCGCAATCTGATGCGTTTGGGGGCATTGAATGAACAGATGTAACATCCTCGAACTCCCCTGTTCTTTGAATTGGCCAAGCCTCTGGCTAAATTAATCGGAGCTTGGCTGGTTTACAGAGAATGGAGAGGCTCGTAATGGGCGAACTAGTGGCGAGGAAGATTCGGGAAAGTGAGCCTCGCGAACTCTACCCTCAGCGTACGCAGCTTATCGTAGGCAAAGCCGCTTTAAAAGCGGGATCGAAAGGCCTAACCAAAGCCGGGTCCGGTTGTTGGCGGAGTTCGGATCTCCGGCGACCCATTTCCCCCAATGGCCTCTGTCTCACTCCTCGGTTAGAGCTGGCAAGGTTGAAAGATCAAACCCGCTTCATTAGGGTCGGTTTTGGTCCAATAAAAGCCGACGATAAATGGATTTGATATTGGATTTGGTGATCTGCGATGGGGAGTGAGCAAGTGGAGGCCCCAATTGATGATCGTTATGGGCTAGAAACCAAGGGTAACACGTTGGGATATGAAGACGAAAGAGAAGACCAAAAGGGTAATTGGAAGGGGAGAGAGAGAGACAGAGGGTTGATGAAAAGGTTCAATGATTTCATCAATTCTTCAACTGCTGCCATGGTTCCAACAATGGAAAAAAAACAATGACCCAAACAAAAATTTTTACTATATATAACCGAGAAGAAAGGTTACAAATTCAAAGGAGCAAGAAAGAGATTTCAAGGGAAAAGGTAATTAACGATTACCCTTTTTCTTTTTACCAAAATTAAAGATCAGGGCAAGGGTTTAGAGAAGAGGAAAGTTGGCCTAACTCTAAAAAATAAACCCACCCACAAGAACTGAGGGATAAAAAAATAAACCCTCTTAGTTGTTTGATCAGAGAAAAATTAAGACTTGTTACTAATAAAAACTACAATAAAAAGCAAAGCAGCTGGATCTGTATTCTGTGAATCACCCGACTTCCAAAAAAAGCCATATAGATTTGTTGGGTTTTGGTTTGTAAAATTTGTTCAAAACCAAGAAAACCAGACCCAAAAATCGAAAGATAGATGATGACAGAATGGGATTCAGAGAAGCGGATTGTTTAGAGAAGGGATTGACAGAGAGTGAGAGTGAGAGTGAGAGATGATGAACACACTTCTGTTCAGTGACCTCACCTTAGCTTTCGCTCTTGCATAATGGGTCGTCTCATCTGTGGTTAATATAATGGCAAGCCGAATGGATTTTGCGCTCTCTCTCTCTCTCTCTCTCTCTCATGATCTCATCCCTCAACCTCGGAATTTTCTGTGACTCCTTTTCTTTAATTTAAGTGTAAATTACATTGACTTAAAATTTTAACAATTACTATGGGTTTGTGGCAAACGACGGGGAGTCGGCTGACAAAGTGATTTATTGGTAGTTGGATAGGTTCGGCCAAAACTGGCAAGACAATAACAGTGAGAAAAATCGTTCGGAGATTTTTAGAGACGGCTCTTCACAGTTAATTAGTGACAAAGAGAGAGAGAGAGGAAGAGAGGCAAGGTTAAGGGCTTCTGGTTCTGACTTTAGAAGAGATAAAGTCGTGATTAGGTACAAAGAGTCTGTATTGTACTTATGAGGAGGGTATGTCTTCCTTTTTATAGCACAACCGGCAAGGTAAAACGAACGTGCCGACTATCATGTAAGCGAGTAGCTGATTGACCTAATTATTTTCCCAGGTGTAGTAGTGGTTAGAACGCTCAGCGAATAATCGGTTTTTTGTGCCCCCAAGTGATGCGGGTGGTTACCAACAGAAAGTATCGTATAATGTTCCCATCTCACCATGAAAGCTTGGCTTGGTTAAACTCCGCTAGGATAAAATCAGCAACTAAACTGTTCACGTGAAGTGCGATCAAAATTACTATGAAGCGGACAGTAGGGGTAACGGCGCTCATCCAATGTTCGTCCAAGAGTGAAGCAAGATATTTTTATTTCTTTTACAATTATGTCCTTCAACTCGCATGAGCTCGAGTAACAAATGTGAGGTTAGTGAGGTGGTGTGCCAAGAGCCTTGGTTTGAGGTTATCCCGAAACCCAGGAGTCCGATTAGTGCGTGCAAAGTTATCCTGGAACATCTTTTTCATGTGTCAAAGGTCCCATATGGTTCCTGGAGCCTGCGTAGGGCGCGGAACTCGAAGCGGTTGCACCTAACCCTAGGTATTGTTTGGTAAAAAATGAATTAGTTCGGTTCTCCGTGAGCATTCTAGAGAGAGAAACTAAATGAGTGATCAAAGCATTAGTGAATCACCACCGTCGCACCCGTCATTTCACCGCCTTTTGCATATACAACCATAATATGCTGGCGTTCGCGTTGATGCGCCAAAGATATCCAATAGAGTGTAATATGCAAAATCCCTCATAAATTTCAAACAAAATATCTTATACTAAACTCGCGGGATACACAATAAATAAGGTCCCTTGCGTAAGATTTCTTTGTATTAGTTTTTCATTTGGAAATCCAAAATGTATTGTCGTAACTCAGAGTGGTGTGCTCTATTGTAAAGACGATCTGATGTGTTTCAAAAGCTAGGGTCCAAAAAAAAATTCTACGATGCATTACAATCAATATGTTCTCCATCAAAAGCTGACGCCAAAACTGTAGTGCGTTCGGGCTGTGAATTCAAATATCTCACACTTGTTTGTGGTATATCAATAAGATCTTTAAACAAACTATTCAATCTATCAATTAAAATCGAAAAACAAGAAAAAAATCATTGGTACCATTTTTGACAGTAGTAAAACTAAAATATAATAAAACCAATTCAATTAATTAGCCTTTCAAATTGAGTCCAAAAAAATGGACACTACGAAAAACTTCAGAGTGAGAGAGAGCATACCTAAAAGCAATACTTTACTTGAAATGGATTGTAAAAAAGAATAAAATTTACTCCCACTGCCAATCTAAACCAATTCCTTCTCAAAAAGACAGGAAAAACTTCAGATTTTACAAAAAATCTATTCCGACCCCAAAGTCTTAAAAGAAAACACCAATTTTTTTTTTTGGTAAGTAATACGCTTAGGAGCTTGTGGACCGTATTTGGAATATGCAGTTCGAGCCGTTCACTTTTTTGTCGAATCATCTTCGTACATTTCAGAGAAGCCCTCCAAAAACTTTGTCAATGGTCAAGAACCTTTGCCAAATTGTTCTATGGAGCTCAAGTTTGAAGCCATCACCATTCTCATCATACCGGGACTCTGATCTCAGATGTTGTCGAATCCAACTGTCTTTTGTTCTTCTCAGTTCCTCCCTTGACTGCCTGAAATCGAATCACGAAGATCACCTAAAAAAGCTTGATCGTATCGCTAAGTCATCGGATGGAAGAGATTTAATCCCGCTCAGACCCAATCACGGCATGAGGACAAATTTTGCTGGTCGGGGGCCGAACTCGACGTGGGGAGAATGGCCCTTCTGCCCTGGTATCGTTCCTGGGTTGCAAGATGCCAGCTCGAATCCACCCGTCGAGAGCTTCGACGTTAACACTGTGTGGCTGTTGATTTAATACAATCGGCAAAGATTGAGGCGTGAAGCATCACGATATCGCTGAAAAGGGCTGCATCATGATCTGTCGCTGCGTATCTCCTTGGGGATGTGACGGTCGAGGTTTTTGCGTGGTACGCTAAGGAGATGGTTATGTACTGCGCGTGATTGGCTTCGAGCATGGCCTTCCAACATTCCTAATCAATCTGCAAGAGGATGCAATGTCGTAGATGAATAGTCGAATTAGAAATTACGATGTGTACAATTAAGTTGGATAGGTAAGGCCAATAAGAATGAGGCATAAAATAGCAATTCTCTACAAAAAATAAATGTTTCATACTGATCTACCCTTGACTCAGTTCAACAAGTGGGGTTGCAGCTCGTATCCTCATTTCTCAATCCGCTTCGATATGGAATCAAACAGCTTGAAGGGCCACTGCTCATTCGGAGTGCAAGATCTTTCACCACTGCCAGGGTTTTGTTCAATTAATTGGGCACCAAAATCTTTTGCAATTGGTGCCTGAGATTGATCGCACTTTTGATCATAGACCGTTTCTGCTAGACTCACTGTCTAGAGAAGGTTCAGAATGAAACAGGTAAAAACAGCATAAGAAAATTTGCAATACATATCAGAGATTGGATTTCATAATCATACCACTAAACTGCTAGAGAAATTAGCGAATGAGTAAGTTAAACTGAAGAGATGAGCTGTAAAATTTATGAAGTCTTGAATCTGCAGTCACACATCCCGATCGACATATTGGTCAAATAAGAACATAGCAATATTTGGTGAACTTTTTATTGTACTTGCGTACAAAAGGCAATATTTCTTTATATTGTTAAAAACATTTTAAATTGTCCAAGAAAACCTATTGGAAAGGAAAATCTTTTTACTGTTAGGCTTTCCGAGTATCACGAAGTCAAAAAAACAGAGTAAAATCTCAAGAACTCTTCAGTATTTTGAAATGAGTTTTGTTAATACATAATTTTAAACATAAAGTTTGCTATGGGGGTGGGGGGGTGGCAAACTCTATAATTTTGAGCTTGGTGTCTAATTGTTTGGACTTCTTAGTTGGCTTTATCAAGGATAAAAATAGGAGATTGTCCTAAAGACACACTGGTTGCAATATCTCTAGTGGACTGAGTTAGAGACTACGCC
>CM018896.1:4652729-4660229 GCA_009663005.1 Actinidia chinensis | reverse complement strand
AGGAGACTGCGATTGACAGACTCGGCCTAACAATTTACTGTTGTAATTCCTACTTTTCAATTTTTGCATATTTGTTTATTTAAATTATAATTTATTTTTAATTAATAAAATTATTTTTTGAAATTCTTTTTGTTACCTAATCAAGTTTTACCAACACATGGGATATGGAAAACTACGTAGTGTACAAAAAAAAAATTCTCTTGTCGCCTAAAAGAAAAAAATTAAACGCTGGATTTCTATAGATTTTTGTGATATCAGAGGGGAAAAGGATAAAAGTGAATATATAACATTTATTTTTTTACAAAATAATCCGTACATAGTATGGAACCGTATATATATTATTGCAAAACGTTATTTGGTCTCTGATAATCACAAAAATTTAGAGGGGGGGGAGTAAATTCTAACTTTGTTTGGATACGTTGTACAATGGGTGGATACTAGGGTGGGAGATAAAGGAAGAAATATATAGAGAGAAAACAAAATATAAAATATTTATATATAAAAATATATATGTTATTTATATATAGATATATATATAAATTATACATTTGTTCTCTTTAATATTTTTTTCTTATCTCTACACTTTTATCCCCCGCTGGATAACTTTTAGTTAGGGTTTAGACCACCCAAAAAATTATCCGCCTCTATCCACCTGCTGGGGGCATAAATTATCCGCTTCCATATCCGCCAGCCAAACGCCGGATGAAAAAAATTATCCGGAAGGAAAAGTTATCTCCCCTCCAAATCCGCCAGCCAAACATGCCATTAACTCCAAAGTCTCAATGCAAATTTCTCAATTTTTTGAATCTCTAAAATCTAAAAAGACACATGTCATGAGACTGTTGGTTTTTAATTGATATAGTGATGATATCTTTGACCTCTATTAATTACTTATTAAGAATATTTATATGGAAACAATTATATACCAAAGAAAAAATATTTATATGTAAACATAAATAAAGACTTTCAATAAAAATCTATAAATAATAACCTTTCTCAGAAAAAAAATAATAATGAAACATCATAAATTATTGACTAATAGATAAAATCTTTTATATATAAAAAAAAACTATCTATAATAAATATTGTGTCAAATGTTAGATTTGTATCAAATTTTTTTCATTCCATAAATTTATTAATGTATATTAACTGAACGTAACTTTTTAACTCAGTATCCACTAGTCCAATGATCAACTAATTCAGTTGACTAATCTCACCATTCATCAGTTGGGACAAAAGGCTTTTTTTTTTATAAAATAATAATAGTACTACATAAATGAAAAGGAAAGGGTATCAAATAGAAAATTCAAAATCTCATTTAATTGGCAAATCAAATAAAACATTCTAATAGCAAAGTAGATGACATTTGGGTATATTAGAGGTGAAAGATTGGAATTGGAAAAGTGATCCATTTGACGCCTTTAAAAAAAGGTGATAATTTAATGAATAATGTCAGAAAAACCCAAGTTTTTTTTGGTAGTTTACATTTGACTGTGTTGTACCCTAAATCGATTTGCATCAATTACGTACACGCACAGAACACATGCACACATTGACATAATGATTTACGAGATTCGATAACTTATCTACGTCCTCGGGTGATGCAACAAATTCACTAAATAAAGAAAAATTTACAGATTACACATCTCACTCTCTCACTGGTGGTGAGGTGGTGGCACCTCCCTCACTCTACATCTCTTTGATTGTGCGTGTGCACGATTGATGTGAATCAATTTAGGCATAACAGACTGGGCTCTTAATCATCACAAAAAAGTCCTTAATTAATAATATTAAGTATACAACCTTTGATGTCATTTAGGCATCTAAGAATTAGATTAGAAATCTTAAAGTGAACATTAATGAAGGAAAAACTTTATTTTCTATATTTCAAAATTTTAATGCATAACATGTTTTGATTTTGCTAATAATTATTGATTCAAATACGTAAATAGAACATATAAGACTTTAGTGGCTAAAATTGCACTAATAGGAGGACAATTTTGTCATTCCAGATAATGTTTGAGAGTATTAATTGTCAAAACTTGATATGAGGGTAGCATGAGCGAATCAAAGTTTAGCGTGCTCAAGCTGGTTGTTAGATCTTTAGCGAGTTTGAACTCGAACTTAATAAAACTTTACAACTCGAGCTCAACTAGTTGTCTCTGCTAGAAGTCGAGATCGAGCCTGAGCCGGTTTGCGAGTTCTAACGCACAAAATTATAAATTCATACTTACAATAGAGTGCAGCTTATAAATAAAGATTTACCATAGGGGTCATCAAAAATCCGCGGCTCATGGCCTAAAGATCAAGTCGATCCCAAAACCAAAGATATCATGAGCTGGTCCTGGGTTTAATTAAAGCCCATGGACCGATTCAAGACCTAGCCCGTGACTCAGTTCGAAAACCCGACCCGTGACTCACGTCAAAAGTATTAATTTTTATAACATTTTATATTTATATATTAAAGATTAATAGTTATGCGATGTTTTAGTAATTCCACATTATGTTTGTCTTCTTGATATTTTTAGTCTTTTTAATTTGAAAAAATATATTTTTAAAAAAATTATTTAAAGGCCCGTAGGCCCAGTCCAGAACAAGGTTGAGTCTCATTTTTGCCCATGGACGGATCCGACCCGGCCTGTTAAATAGTCGAAGCCCATTGAGCCCTGCCTGAGGCTAATCCAACCCAACAAAAATAAATTAGCTGACTCGACCCAACAAAATGACGACCATCTAATTTACCTTAGTTACCAAAATGTCAGTAGTGTGCTCAAAAATATCAATTATCCCATAGGCCAAGTATATATCGAAATCTAAAAACTCTTACTTGTACAAATGATTTATACGTATTTTTTGTTATTTTACTATTCTGTGAATAATTTTTAATTGATGTTCGCCATGACTAGCCATTTTGTAATAATTTTTGGAGAGTTAAAGGTGTTGCGAGACAAAAAATATATTTACGTATAAATAAATTGAGCCAAACTCCACCTAAGTTTGAGTATGATGGTTCACTAAATCAAATGGGCTTAAACGGCTATAAACGAACCGAATTTAAGCATTCACCAAAAACAGTCGTTTATTGCAGTTGATACAATCTCAATTTTGGGGTCTAATATTGGTGCCTGAATTCCTATTTTTTCCCATATAACAAAAAAGGGGGAAAAATAGAAATGTGTGATGATCCTGCGTGGCTTTGGGGCACTTTTCCTTTTATTATTATCCATTGTACCTGAAGGAGTAGTAATAAGGGTTTAAAAAGCACTTTATAGTAATGCCGAATCAGATACTTTCATCTTTTCATCTTTAAGGGCTCAAAGGATCAACCGTCATTACTTGCCCCTTCTTTTCTTTTTTTTTTCTTTCATGTTTTAAAATCGAAAACGGGTAAATCAAAAAGGAAACCGGGTTGACGGGTTACCGTTTCAACCGTCGGGTCAACGTTATTGAAAACGTTATCGACCGTGAGTTCATAAATTATTTATATAAGATAAAAATAAAAATAGCTTGGGAGAATTATTGCCAATTAATTTTAATATTGGGACTAAGTGACGATATACTTAAATGTGAGAGTCTAAAGTATGATTAAATCAAAAAAAAGTCAAATATCTCAGTCAAACGGGTCCACTCCGGTTCCAATGACGGTTCAATGACCGATTCGCCGGTTCAACCGCCGGGTTGACCGGGTTTTGACCAAAACGGATTTTGGTGAGTAACCGGACCATTTCTCCGACCGATCGACGGTTCAACCGATCGAACCGGCCAATTCGGTCCAATTTTTAAAACATTGCTTTTGAACACACACCACTTATTTTTTGGTTTAGAAATTTTTGAATCCAATTTTTTATTTAGAAACTAATTTTCTTGTGTATTTATTTGAGCTGGGTTTTTTTGGTTTGTGTGAGATGGACTCCCTGTTATGCCCAAGGACCTAGTCACCAGTCACATCTGCCAAGATCAACCACACACACAAGACAAAAATTTACGTGGTTCGGCCAACCTGTCTCGTCCACGGAAAGGAAACCAATAATCTAATTAATCACCGAATGAATTACAAAGGGTATGAAGAGCACACTCCAAAGTACACATACTTGCCACGCACTATCTCTCTATCCTCTCACCATCTCAATGTCTTGTCTCTACGATCTCACAACAAAATCCTCTTGTGCTCTTGTGCTCTCAAAAAACCATAGCAAACTTCCCCCAAATCACAGCACTTGCTCTCTCACAGAGCTTCACTCTCAACCCAATCTACACACAGCCAACAAGCTGTGTGCTCCCAGTAATCCCCCAAGGATTATATTTCTGCCCTCCCTTATATCTCTGCTCTCAAACAAAACTTTAATAGAGGATGTTGGCCTCCTCCATTTTGACAATGGAGAGTCATCAATACTGATTTTTTTTCGCACAAAGCCTTCTTCTCTATACCTCTTCTTCTTCTCTTCTTTCCGTCGACAGCGTGAAAGACTTGGAGGTGACAGTATAGAAGAAGATTGTTGCTACCTCATTAAGGTTAAGTTGACTGGGCCTGGGCTTCTAAAATGGGCCTCTTCTTTGGGATTTCTTCAATTGGTTGGCTTGACCTTGAAAATGGACTGGATCCCAACACTCTCCTTCAAGACCTACTCTCCGTATTCTCAAGACCTCTCGTGTGGCCCCTATCAAGACCCACATCGATGATCTTAATGGTCCAATCTTGTAATCTCGTGGTGAAGATTATTCATGCATTAAAATTAATTGTATCGATAGGTATTAACATATGGACATATCTCACATCTTGTTTATAACAACCATTATGATTGCAAATTGAAATTGTTTATTTAGTAAAATAAAATACGATTTGTTATGAGTTAATTGTTGTCCGATAAAATTAATTTTTTGCACAAAATGACCTTCCACCCCAAGATTTACGAGGTGAAATTTGGACACCAGTATGGTCCGGGTGACCCACAACAGCGGTCATGACGGGTTACGGATGGAGCTCATCCCGGCTTGTAGGTGATGCAGATAACCTAATGGCTAAATTACGCTGATTTTGCTTGCAGTTGAGAAAAGAATGCAGCAGCAAGCTCCACGGTTTTGAATAATTACAAGTTCTTACCCTGGGGTTAATGAGCTAAGAGATCGGTTGTCCTCATCTGTCAAAAAAATAAAATTATTAGATGTTGAAGGAGCCAAGATAAAAAACGTTTTAAGATTTTGGAAGTCAAACTACTAACGTCCTCCTTATATACACATTTTTACAACGAAAATTTGAAAAAGTATCCCATCCATTGCGTCCACTCTGACCATACCATTAATAATTTAGTATGCCTAGGAAGACAAATTAATCTGTGTCACCAAATATTGTATTCTATTGTTTCTATGCTGTGATATAATTGTTGGAGTTGGTACATATTTCAATTCCCAGTGTTTCCGGTCCATTCTAACAGTGTTAAATAGAAGAAGAGTTTCGCTTTAGTTTGCCCACCTTCGTTTGGGTTGCGTAGGCCTCTCGCGCCCACCATCCAAATGGCCCAATCGTGAATTCACACATTTGGCTTGGCAAGCTCCGTTTACGGCACATATCCTTAATGCGCGTGCGTCCCCTGTTGACATCGATGCACATCATCAAAATTAGACGGCGCCCCGGGCTCGGGCTTATTGGTCAAAAAGAGTTACTTTTGGGAAAAATACTTATGCAAGTTCTCTTGTGAACAATCAAAATAATTTCTGTTAAACGGTAAGGATATTTTTAAACAAGTAAAAACGTGTACTTAATTAGCGCACGGATTTAACTGATTGATTCAACAAAATAGATTACCTTCCAAAATTAATCTTGTCCGTCTTCCTTCTTTTTATAAACAAACCTTTTCTGTATGATTTGAGATTGGAAAAAATTTTTCTCTCATCTTCCTTATAGAGTTTCGTTCTGAGCAAGAACGCTGGCTGTAGAGTTGTTTCTCGGTCTTCTTCTATGCTAAGAAGACTGATAGAGGATGTACTCTGGGTTATATTATATTGGGACAACATGACTGAGTTTTTGCTTTTTTCTTAGTTTTAGTTAAAATAAAGCCACAAAAATTAAAAAAATTAAAAAATCTTAACTTTTTAGATAGTAAGTTTAAAAAAAGCTCGACTTTTAAGCATTATCAAACGGAGCCTATATGAGAATAATGATGAAACTCACCATGTGGCATCAATCTTTTCTTTCCTCCTTTTTAACAAATTAATATTGCTCGACATATATCAAATAATTATCGGTTCCTAAGCCTCGGAGACAATCTCAAGAGAACTGAAGAGTGAAACTTCACCACTGATTTATTTCTAAAATTGTCTTCTTTGAAATTGAGACCTTCATATTATTTTTTTATGATTTTTTTCCTATGAAAACAAAGAGATGGGGGTAAAATAATTTGAGGCATTATGTCGGCACTTTACTCATTATGAATTAGTCGATGTCAATGGGCTGATGTACATTAATGCTACATTATAAGCACCAGGACCATGTGGCTCACATGCAGCAACGTGCATATAAACCCGTGACGTACAAGATTTGGTTGACAGTGGAGAAACATATCCTTAAAAACAAGGGTTGATTTGCTCAAAAGAAATTCTCAAGTTCAATTAATACACAATATTTTAAATTAATTAAGGGGTAGTAATGAAAACAAACACTTTTTACGTTGAAGGTCTTGTAATAGAAATCTACAACTAAAACAAGGTTCCATTAAAAGTTATTAATCCCAAAAAAAAAATCAACGCAATAACATCAGGAACGAGAACACTTAAAGCTATTACTTGAAAAAAACACAATAAAAAAAAAATTAGGATTGATCCAAAAAATGCACTAAAATAAAATAATAATAATACAAGCAATTTTAGCCCTATATTAAATTTCTTGCTGCCGAATCTTCGCTAACCACTCCATGTTAATCTCATTCGCTTGCGCACTTTGAGCAACCGGAAATCGCCTCCAGCTCTCAACTCTTCCTTCGGACTCACTCCAAAAAAATTGAATAATTCATTTCTGCCACTCACTTCAAAGAATTTAAATCGTCATAAGCTGAAATGATTCATTAACCCTTGAGAGATGAATTGAATATTAGGATTCATATGGACATTACACCCATAACTCTCAAGTGCAAAACACTCTCCAAGAATGATATGTGCAGAACAAAAAACCAAATTGAAGCGCTTTCCACTTATATGAGCCAAAATGATGCTAGGTAATAATTACTATCGTCGGTAGCGAGAGGTGAGAAGCTGATACTGCCGCACACTGTGCGCGCGCTAGGACAAACGAACTCAAATCAATTACACTACAGCCCTTTCATAGTACACTGCCTGCCCCTGAAGCTTTCAGACCTTGCAAATTAGACCCCATAATTCTTAAACTTTTGAATCTTAAGAATTAGGTCTCAAACTTCTTGAAACCCTTTACATAGGAGGTGGATTCACAAATAAGATCTTCAAAACCACTTAGGGAAAAAATTGAAAGAAATACATGAAAACAAAATA
>CM018896.1:4650178-4652629 GCA_009663005.1 Actinidia chinensis | reverse complement strand
AAGCTGTTGGGAAGCGCGTATTCTATGCGACGATTCGGTTATACGGAGGAAAAGCGAGGAAAGTCTGTATTTCAGCTTTTACACCAGCGGTTAAGGGAGGAAGGAGAAATTTTGAATTTAATCAAATTTCGTGTTGCTTTTGGGTCAAGTTCTTTTGTTGTAAATCTCAAGGGACTATCAATCACCGAACATTTACCGGAACCTACAAGGCATTCGGAGCTGAGAGTAAAATCCGTAATTAATATGTAAAGTTTCAAAAACTATTGGGAAGCAATAGGTGTTATCGTGGACTCACAAGAATACAACACATGTCAGTTTGAAATTTACGACTAGGAGGCGGAAAACAACCCCTGGCATGTTGTCGGGTGGAGGCCATCATCAGGGAGGTGGAAATTTAAGTGTAATCTCGCCTGGAAAAACTGGAATTGCAAACTAAGGATTGGGAATTCAGTTGCAAAAAAAAAAATGAGAACAAAGGTTGTATCACATTATCCGTGCATATGTGCTGGCAACGCAAATATACGGGCAAAGGTGGACTCCTCGGTGAAAGTGTATTCTTGAATGGTTTGAATGATTAGATATGAGTGGGCGGCGGCTATGGCAGATTGGGGTGAATGGATTTTGGGTTGTGCCGACACCAATTTATGTGCTGATGTTTGCTTATGTTTTGGATCATCTGATTGTGAGGTGTTGGCATGGGGTGCTCGGGATTGCTCGTGTTTTGTGTCTTTATGTTTTGTTGGCATCTTGCCAACTTTCTAGCGTTTTTGGGTTTTAGGAGCACATGTTTGGCTACGGCGTATGTGCCAAACTTGCAGAGTAGGTATACGTAATGTTAAGGTTGTTTTCACCAAATCCTTATTATATCTCGTTGTATTTTTCCCGAGTTAATAATAAGTTCTTTGCCGATCAAAAACAACTGACTCAAACATGAAATTCAAACTCATTTAATTGAAGAATAATTGCATATGACGTAAAGGTTTAGGTAGGGAAGAAGAAAAAAGGGACGAACTTGTAAAGATGAAGGAAAAGATACAAAAAAAACAATCCCCAAAAAACCTTAGGAGTGACTTTGAGTCAATTTATTTCATTAAAAAAAACTAATTTAATTAATTAATTCAAATTTTTTCCAACAACGTGATCTATACATTTCAAATAATATGTCATGGTATGTATCAATTCTTTGTCTTAACGAATCCCTTGTGATATGCGTGTACCATTTTTCTTTCTGCACATTCAACGTCTAAGACCTAATTTTTTTCAGCCATCATTGTATTGTAGACGATAGAAAGGCCATTAATGTCCAATTCGCAGCCTCCATTCTTGGCATATCAGAGATTTGGTGGCTAAGATTAAAGCTAGTAATGGTTAAGCCACAAGAGAGGCACCCTAAAAAGATGACCACTTTTATATGTACCTCCACTTGTTTATCTGTGTTCCCAAACCGCCATATGCCAATAGGAATATCAATAACCACGTAATCGCATTAGCTCATTAGAAATTAGTGCTAATGGGGACGGACTTGAGATTTTAATTTTGAGTGGGAAATTATATGTGACTTTTAATTGAAAAAAATTAGACGAGTCCATTTACTACAGTTAGTTTCTATCAACAAAAACAAAGGTAAATAATCCAAGTGTTTACGACAAATGAAAGCGTATTTTCGTAATTGAAAAAATGAGGAAAATGTTAATAAGACATACAATCCACAAATGAGAGTGTAAACACTATAATTTTGGGCTGCATACCTTCACAATTTCATAATTAATTTCTAAATTTCTAGTAGAATATGATTTGTGGTTGGAATCTTAAGGGCAATCTTCTGTTTACGCGACTTAGATCTATCAGTGCTCACAAAGGTACATTGCCTCTATATAAATTCGCTAGTCCTAGCTCTCCCATCTCACCACTACCCAAAAAAACATTTGCCCAACATTGTTTTCAAATTACCTTGTTGCATGTCGTCCATTGGTCTAGTTTTGCGGAAGTTTACGTGCAGCAAAAGAAGCAAGAGGAGGAAACTGAAAAGGAATGGAGGGGGGGAAGAGAGAGAAGCGGAGAGGGTGGCAAGTGAAGCCGGTAGCTGTAAACGTGGGAAAAGAGCACCCCGGTAGCTCTCCTTTGTTTTCGCGTTACGTGGGGGAGTAGGGAGGAAAAGAAACTAAGTTCTCAGAATACTTTATTAGTGGTCATGGAACCATGGTTCCCAGTGCTTCGCAACACACTTTTGTGTGGTCTTTATTAATATATTATTAAGGCACCTTGGATTAGTGTTCCATACTTACTGAATAATTTTTCGACTTGGGGTTTAATTGGTTGGAGCAGATTTAGCCGATAGATTGTGGTGAAAAGCCCATACCATAAAATTGCATTAGCTGTCTGTGTTTTGTCAATGGATTGCTAATTCGGGAACCAATCTACCTTCTACGAGCAGCGGCCATTAAGGCGGAA
>CM018896.1:4632678-4635178 GCA_009663005.1 Actinidia chinensis | reverse complement strand
TCCTCCATTTCCTTACATGTGGTGTGGATAGCTGACTTGCATTTATCCATTCTCGTCATTCTCACTTGAGCGTTCACCGCAGTACCGAGTGATAGCAGAAACTATGTTCTCTGATGTGCTCCAATGGTCAATTTCTGGTTTCAAAAGGCAATTACATGATTGACGTATATAATAAATGCTCATGCAAATGGAAGCAAATGGTTTGGTAAATTAGAAATCCTATAGATAAATGACTGAAACTTTAAAGATTATAGAAAAAAAAGGAGGTATGAGAATCCTGGCTATCACCGTTCTAATGCTGCGTGGGAATCTCTTTTCAATGTTTGGACAGAACGGGTGTTCCAAATGGGAACGTTTTACTGGAACTCCAAGGGTGGAGGTAATTCTTCTCAAGCATAATCTTTAGACTGTGCACGGGATCTAAAAAACTCTCCTTTCTTCCCATATACCACCTATCAATTATTAACACTAGTTTATTAGATCTAGCCAATTAAAACGTCAAGAAACTAGACCAAACTTCCAAGCAAACATAGGGTGCATACCAACTGGAAGCCACAATCTTTCCATATTCATCACCTTTCTCCGTGAATCTTGATGCTGCTGGAAGAACTTCCAAAATTCACTAATAATCATTTCCTTTACGCTTGCTATTCTGTAGGATGTCATTTGTAAGTACAGAAGGACGAACTTTATGAACCATTGTGAGCTGATGGAACTGCTTATCCCATGTCTGCAACAACCAAGCTCGCTTGCTATGGTGAAAAATTTACACCAATGTGACAGCGCTAACCGTGAAAGTCAAGAACAAACTACGAGTGAAAATTGAAAATAGGGAGTGCATTTATTCCAGATGATTAGTATCTAATATTGTTTTTCTAAATGTTCATAATAATAAACATCCTCAAACATTAAACATAAAAGGTTGAGCCTCCAACAAGCCAAGTTATTGACAACTACCACTCACCTTCACTTTCCTAATGTTATTAATCTGAAAAAGAAACAAATTGGGCAATGCTCATGTGCAGTCAGAGAGAAACCTTATTAGTGCTGGCTTGTACCGAGCAGGAAAGTTTGGCATCGCAATAAAGAGATATATTTGATAGAATCTCGACAAAGAACAAAAAAATTGGCGTGTAAAAGTGACAATTACTAGTATAACATAACAGCAATCCTTCCACTCAGCTGGAATGAATAGCCAAACATGGAGGCTCGAAGAAACAGAAATTAAGCAGATTTGGAACAATTCAAAGGATGCACATCAACAACAAACAAAATCAACAAATCTTTCCACTTTATGTTAACACAAAAAAGAACCTTCAACGCACCAGGTAGATTATAAATCACAAACAGTAGCTTCCCAACAACACAAAACAAGTCACCCTTAATGACAACAAAATTGTAAAAAAAATTTATACTCATGATCGCATAATGACAATCCTGCCATCTATTTGAATTATATGAAGAAGGTAGTATATACCAAAGCTGCAAGAGCTAGATTTCAAGTACTTTCCTAAAGAATTTAAAAAAGCATGCCCATCAACAAAAAAACAGAATCATTAAAAACAAACAAATTGAAAAAGAAAATAGTGAATCACAGTATACTTTCTATACACTGTTGAGTGTTGTTGAGCTTTGGAAAAGCTTTTCGGCTAGTATCTGCTCGCTGAAAACCTATTCATCTCTAGTCAACACCAAAAAAAATAGAAAATCCAAACACTCAAAACCCAAAACCCTAGGCGAAGTGATAATAATTTTCATGTCAAAAACCCTACTTGCTACTGAAGAACGAGACGGTTATGTATAAAATTTGAGCAATTGCTGAATTGCTTGGCGTAGAACCTAGAGAACAAACGCAAATCAAATCGGGACAGGTGGCGAAACACCATAGACAGAAGATTTGAATGAGGTAAATCGCGGGACTTAATCAGCATGAAACGAGTGAGAGACAGTCTGTAAACCTGGGTAACGTTTTTTATTCGCTTTCGGGTGTTGGCAGAAGAAGACAGCCGAGAAACTATATCGCATATGATATAGTTTTCCAAAATGGAATAATATTGGGTAATACCACCTCTGTACTTTATGCTCATTTTTACTTTACACCACTTTTTTTTTTAATTGGTATATCGATCCTCACACTTATATCAAATAGCATGTAATCCTCCGTCCCGCTTTGCCCATTGACAAGAGAAATGATGGAAAAGACCATGTGTCACTTTTTCTCGGGAATATTTTGCTTTGCACCTCTAACAACTTTCAGCCCGAGTCACTTTGTCAACAAAAACCCTTTACTTTTATTTGGGACAGTCGATCCTAGTCACTTTAAGAAGTCAAACAAGGAATACGTCCCACACCCCAGTCCCATTTTCGTTTGAAATGTGAACGAAAAATATTATTATCATTTACAGGGCATCATAGAGATTTTCTCTCAACAAATTTCACTTTGATGTCTTCCTGTCTCTTGATGGTGCTTATATAATAACAATGGTGTTGTCCACTTGCC
>CM018896.1:4627678-4630178 GCA_009663005.1 Actinidia chinensis | reverse complement strand
TTTCGGGTTGAAAAAGAAGTGAATCAGAAGTCCCATGCCCGACCATGTTTGCTGAAAATGAATCATCAAGGTATTTCCAAGATCAACGATATATAAACCTAGTTCTACGCTCGGCAAGCCACCATCCAGCCAAAATGACAAAGCGCAATGTTGAATAAATTAGCTTGGGGAAACTAAGATTTATTTGGCAATCTGACAGCATTTAAGGAAATAATTTTCTATTTTGCAACAGAAAAAGGAAAAATGACACAATGGGTTTGGCATAGCCACTTAATAAAGTAAAAATCTTTTAAAAGACCAATCTTCAGCAATTCGCGAAAACGATTTGACATTTGAAGAAAACTACAAGCAAATGGAATATGTCATTGCAAAATTATAATTACTATCCTTGTGAATAGTAAGCAACCTGAACTAAAAGGCAATCAAAAGATTACTATCCCCCACGTTCAAAGATTAAACCATGATTACCTATCTAAAAAAGTACGGGCTATTTAAGCTTGGAAACGTTCGGCAGTGGTGTTGACACAAACCCAAATGTGTCTTATATTTGATTTATTCCTTTGAATCAGCCACGCTTAAGCAAATGTAGACTTGTACCTAGGCTCCTTCGACCATGGACCTTATCATCGTCAGGGAAACTTTGTGTTAGACGATGTCATCTATGATTGATTAGATTAATAGAACAATTTTTATATCAAAATATTTGATATTTTAATTTATATTTTGATGGAAGGAACATGTATGGGAATGATATCCTCATGTTAGAATCTGCGAAATATCGACATTACTTTTATTTTGCGTTATGTGACATTATTTTTATTATGCTATCACAGAAAGTCATGTACATTACACATAAATAATGGCAAAAATATGTTTTTAAAGGGTCTCGAGGATAATTCTCGAGAAGGGAGTGTTAATGTATTTTCCAAAAACCTCAGTGTCTAGTGTCCATGTTGTACCACTGTGATCACAGTATCTATACATTGTCATGATTCTGTCAGTTGTACGATTAGCCCCTAGCCACACAAAAAAAAACCTACACACCTTGAAAGATAACTCGACCACTATTATTGGTAAATAATTGGTATTGAAAGTCCCAAAAGACGTGGTGGGTATTTAAAACCTTTAAGATAAAGAGACAGAAAATGATCTAAATTTTCACTTTTTCTAAAACAGGAAAAACAGTATAAAAGAATTTTTAGCAACAGAAAAACAACGGATTAGAATTTAAGAAACTGACCTTTCTAAGGAAATCTGAGGGGAAAATCATCCAACATCTTTGAAGCATCTTTCTGACTTTGTTCTCATAAGAAGAAAGAAAAGAAAAAACTCTAAGAAGAAGAAAGAAAGAAAGAAGAAAGAAAGAACGAGAAAGAAAGAACCGAAAGTAAAACAAGGTATCCGAAACAATAGCATGCTTTTGCTTCTTTTTTCCAGACAGATTACATGTATCATTCCAAAACCAAAACTGACGACAACAAAAAACTTGGAAGCAAGGGAATTTCAAATACAAACCCAAACCGCCTATTCGTCCAGCATTAAAATATACACAGCACATCCAGCACACAACAAACTCGTGCACAGATCGAAGTCAAATGTTCTCACAGAAACCTGTTAAAGCATAAACAACATATTTATGCTAACAGATCAACTAAGAGGGGAAGGAAACCTGATCAATCCAATGAAAAGGACTTACATGGCGAAACTAGATCAAATGAAACCACTTCCTAATAAACAAACCACAATAAATCCACCTGGCCTAATCCTTGTTCAAAATAATATGAAAACAACTTTATTATGTCCATCTCCAATATGGATGAGTACAAAGATAATTCACCTGAAGAAGCCTACACGCCATGTTACCTCGTCTATCTTCTTAAGGTCCAGTGATATAAAAATCTGCTAAACAGGATTCTTCATGCATCCCCACCACAACTTACCCAACCATCGTAACACGATGGCCAGCATTTCACAAGGCAGTCTTGCCAAGATGAGTGCATTACACTGGCTCATACCCGCATTTCACAAGGATAGTTAAAGCATGAAAAAATCATCATCTGATACCAAAGTGAAACCTGAAGACCCAAGCCAACAAGACTATTTAAGGGAATAAGAGCTACTTACAATTCCCGTTCAGAACAGAAGCTGTTTATTGCGTTATATGAGGAGCAATTTGATGTATAAGAAAGTGTTCAAGGACTCATAATGTCATGATTATAACCCATATAGGTGAATACTTAAATCTTACTTTTAATTTGTATGAGGGCAGATGGAAAAAACAGCAGGGTCAGTTTTGGAGAGGGGAGGCAAAAGAGTACCAAGCAAGAAAAAATACGCATGCCTAGGGATGGCCAATGTGGTTGGGTTCGGGGCGGGTTCGTCCCAACCCTAACCCCACCCCCTTAAGAAAATCCTCCCCCCACCCCATCCCAAATCTGTGACGGGTGGCCAAAACCCCATCCCCATTTATAAATAAATCTCCCACCCTGCTCCGTTTAAT
>CM018896.1:4567678-4575178 GCA_009663005.1 Actinidia chinensis | reverse complement strand
TTTATTTTTTTGCTTAGTTTTAGTTAAAGTAAAGCCACAAAAGCAAAAAAGCTAAAAAATCTTGACATTTTTCATAGCAAGCCTAAAAAAACTTGATTTTTAAGCATTACCAAACAGAGCCTTAGTATCTTATTTAAAAGACCGACTAACCTGGAAGTCAATTCCATTGTTCATTGACGGCAGACTAATTAAAGTTGGGCAATGTCCATTATGAATTAACCTAAAAAATATTGACATAGAGATTTGAACCTTCATATAATTGATCAATATAGTTATTTTACTTATATAATTAATAATATAAAATCATAATAAATAAGTTGATCAATATATTTACTCATTACTCATATGAAAAAGAGTGCATGTTTTAACACCATTCTATACCGCGTTATTACCTAATAAAAGATCGAAAATGCATTATTTAAATAGTTGCCTGCCACTAACCAGACTAAGTGCACAATAGCGCAATAGCTTGACCAACTCAAATCAATATAATGGAGACATCCATTGCACCAAAACTACTTCGTTTCACATTAAAACTATGTCGTTTCACTATTTATATAATAAATATAAAAAATAATTATTTTTTGACAATATATTTATAATATTTTTCATACAAAAAATCAACAATGATGCGCCAAACAATCATTTTTTAGGATTATTTTCATCTTTAATGCACATTTTTAGGGGGTCATTTTTTAAAAAATTTTAGTTCATGTTGATTCTAGGAATCGAAAATTAAAATTATTATTATTATTTTAAAAAAATCCTACCAAAATCTATATTCACCAAAAATTAAATATTTTATTCTTGATTAATTTGAACTTTACTATTTTTTTTAAAAAAAGGTAATTTTTTTTACTTCTTTAAATTCTTTAATTATACGGCTAGATTTATCGTAAAACGACTTAATTTAGTTTAATGGACCTCTCTATTACATTAGGTGAATGGAGAGGATCAAAATCCCAACCCAACCTGTTTTTTTAAGGTCTTAAAATTGATATTTAAGCCCATAGGGGTTGGGTGGGTTGAGTTTAATTATTAACCTGATTTAATAAATGAATTGGGTTTGAAAATTTCTCTCAAATATCTAGTCCAGCCCATCCCAGACAAAGCTGTGTATAGCACTGTTATTAATTAAAAATAATTAAGAATTTGAACCTTTGAACAATTTGATTATTTGAAGAGTATATGTACATATATATATATAGAGAGAGAGCATATTCTTTTTTTTTAGTTTTGCATGTAAATTATTGGAATATGTTGAGGTTTGGAATTTTTTTTGAAGGAAAATTTGTTTAAAGTAAATGACTTAAAAAGCCAAATATACGGATTAACTAGACGTAATTCGGTAATTGAGGATATTTAAGTTATGCTCCTTCATAAATTAGATGTATTTGAGCATAAACAATTCTTTTTATTATATAATGAAAGCTTGATTTGTACCGACCTCACTCAATGAATGTGCTCCAACTACCGTGACTTTTTTTATTAGATTGATGATAATATCGTCACGTAATATTATTGTTATAAAGTACTCAATTATATTTGTCGTACTTATCAAACAATGTTTGATTTGGCAACGGGTCAACCCGGTTCGAATTGCCAGGTTTAGGAGAGAGTGAATGTAGCTCTTCATTTGCACCACTTTCCAAAACCGACTTGTCAACTTTTCCCCATCACATCCTCCACTATATCTCAACCTCTTTCTTTTCAAATCTGTTTCTCGCCCTCTCAAATTCCCATGTTCATTGTTGCCCGTCTGGTTAACCGGTCGCTATTAAGGCAAGCGGCAGTGAAACTCAAAGTCTGCGACCGCTCTCGCGCTCTTCTCCTCATGTGTCATAATCGGTTCTCTCTCTCTCTCTCAATCTTGATTTTTGTATGGGTTTGATTGTTCGTTTTGGATTTGGTAGAGTGATTTGATGTTGAGATGGGCCTCAATGATGGTGCCTTACCAATGCTCTTCAGATTCCCATGGCTGATACGATGAGTGTGTTTTCAGGGTAGCAAATCTTACCAATTCTTGTTACAATTTTGGTTCGGTTAGCTTCTGTTATGTGGTGCCCCACACTTCAAGTGTTAAGTTTCTTGTTGTTGTAAAGAGATAATGATAAAACGGAATGAGCTAAAAAAGATGATAAAAATTAATGAAGGTATAAGAGCTCATTGTTATGATTACTGTCATTTTTTTGGTTCGGTTTTCCCATGATAAAAAGGAACAAGTCTGAAATGGAACATTAATTGGGTTTTCTACGATTGTTCTTGGTCTATGTTTTGTGTCCATTTATTTGAGCTTATTTAGCTTTGTTCATTAAATTCTGTTTTAATGGCTCTCCCAAAGTGATTTGCCATTTCAAATTATAAATTTCAGGAGATGGGTTTTCATCGAAAAAGCAAGTATATGTTTTGGAAAGTGCTACAAGATTCATCTCACGATATATAGTGTACATAATGTTTGCAGCTTTTACATTTGTATTCTTCTGACCTTTACAAAAATCATGAAGCAACCATCTAATGCCATTGCAAGTTTCATAGATAATTCTTTCTTCAACCGTAGAATTTAAAAAATTACAATCCAATGAAAAGGTGACATGTATGAAGAAATAGAAGTTCAGGAAAATTATGGCATTCTGGAAAAGTAAACTAATGAGGTGTAATTGACAAAGTGCAAACTTATAATTACGCTCCGTGTTTATGAAATATCATTAGGTATTGAACTTGAGATTAAAAGAACTATACACGACAACTATTTTTTAGCGTAGTGCTCGTGCAATTACTAGTTTTGTAACAATATATCTCTTCATATATGTATATAATGTATTTTTCATCTGACGAATACATCTAATAAGTAAACATAGTGCCTATGAATACGGGCAATTACCAATAACATTATACAATGATTCATACTAATAGCACCACAGATTATCACGAAAAAAAGTCTGATAACAACATAGGGCAAATTATAATGACCTCCCCTAAAGTTTATATTTAATACATATTCACCCCTCACGTTCTAGAAATTATACTAAACTCCCTTGTCAGTATTTCTCCTAACAGAGGGTTCTAAATGCAAACCAATTTGGTCTCGGTACAAACCAAAAAATAAAATGAAAATTATTAACACTTTTAAACGACACTAATAAAAACTACCATATAAACACGCATTTTAAGCACACCCATCCATTTACCAACAAACCCACCCACCCTCCATCTCCACTATCGCCACGGCAAGCCATCATACCTAGAATCGCCATGAACCAAAAATACCTTGAGATCGACGCTTTTGCAGCCGTCACCGTCGGGAAATACTAAGATCTTGTCATCGAACTTGTTCCCTTGCCGCTCATCTTCACGATAAGGGACAAGACAGAACTACAGGGGCAAGGCAATCCTGACCCCTCTAGCAGTCAATTCTTTGGTTTCATGAGGTCTCAAAACAGAGTTTCTAAGAAATAGAGAAACCTCCTAGGATCATAACATGCTCAAGAGTGATTGTGGTTTCAATTCCATGTACCACAAAAGTGAAATTATTCTTCAGACACATTTTGAGCAAAACCCTAAACAAATTTCTTGTTGTTTGGGATTTGGAAGGTGGAATTGATGATGGGTTCATAAACCCCGGCATTTGATTGACCCATTCTTTCCATTTCAACAATGGATCTCGCCATCCATTGAATGAGACCTTCAATGGAAGATGAGAAACATTGAGACTTGTGTGGCAAGAACATGAAAGAAGCTCAAAGAGTGGTTCTTCAATGGAGGAGAGAGAGGGTTTGAGAAAATGAGCGAGTCTTTGAGTGGTTGTGGTGGCTGTATACCTAGTTTGGGAACAACCCCTGCGAATCATGACACAATTATTCTATTGTCCTACGTAACTCTATAACCCCCCCTCCTCTCCTCTCCCCTCACCCTCCCTCACATCGCAAATCAACCACTGCTACTCATGCCAGCTGTAACCTAAGACACTCTCTCTCTCTTCCCAACTCCCACCGCACAACCCCGGACGCACCACCGCAAACCCAGAACCCATAAACCCCAACTCATCTCGGATGATCAGATCCCCCATAGCAACCCCCCCAAAACCATGAACCAATAAACTCAAACCACCATAACACCGTCCTATTAAGGCGAAAATCTTGGCCGGCGCCGTGGAATCGCACAACCAACGTTCGATTCTGACAAAAACCACTGCCACCTCCAAGGAATCGCACTACCACAGCCTCGAAATCGCACAATCGCACAGGCCACTGTTCGATTCTGGTCCTCGCACAACCAGGTCCTTACCTCTCTTCTCTGTCAGGCTTGAAAACCCCAATCCTTCTCTGTGCGCGCTCGCACGCTCGCGTTGGGAGTTTCGAATCGAACCCCTTGATTGGATGGTATTGCTCATTTTGTTTGAATCCGCCCCAAACTCAAATAGAATTGTCACAGTATCGATACATTTATAGGTATATAAATATGCGTATGTACAAACCATACTAAATTTAGGTCTTTTGCATTGTTCTCAGTTCACCTCCCATAGTCCTAACTTGCCCCCCGTCCTCCATCTTTGCAAACCCTAGCATCAAATCCACAGCCTTCACCGCGATAACTTCCTTCAACTCCAGTGGCTGCCGCCGCCCCAACCCACCCACCCCTCCCCCACCCTCCACCGACACCAGAAACCCCTTCCATCTAATCTCCTTAGACCATCTCCAATGGTCCCCCATTCCCCCATTTTTGATCCAATTTTTCTATTTTTTCATCACCAACCATTCTCCCATTTTTTCCCCATTCCTCCATTCCCCCATTTTCCCCCCAAATAAATGGGAAAAAAATTTTCATCTCCAACCATTCCCCCATTCCCCCATTTTTTTCCTCAAATTTGAGGAAAAAAATGGGGGAATGAGGGAATGGGGAAGAAATGAGAGTATTTTTTTATAATTAGTGTGGGCTCATGAAATAAAAAAATATTAAGTTAAGAGTAAAATAGTACCGGGTAGATATAAAGGGTCGGATGTAATGAGATTATTTTGTTTTATTTATTTTTGTTTAATAGTAACAATGTTTTGATATAAATCTCATTGTATGTAATATTTTATAAGTTAAAAATTTAAGTTAATTAGTTATGCATTTTATTTTAAAAAATCATTTCATTATTTTAACATCAAATTGACAAATATAAAAAGTTTGTTTGAATTCATTTTATTAATCAGAATTTTAAAATAAATACTATCTCAAATCAAAAAATGGAGAAATAAAGAAAATGGAGAATGGGAAAATGAGAATACCATTGGAGACCAAAAAAAAAAAAAACTATTTTTTTTCAAATTCAAAAAAATAGGCGAATGGCGGGAATGGAAGAATACCATTGGGACCAAAATAAACAAAAATGGGAATGGGGAAAACCATGGGAGATAAAACACACCATTCCTCAATTCAAAAAAATGGAAAAAAAAGGAGGAATGGAGGAGGAGGGAAACATTGAAAGACTAAAGTATTTGCTCCATTTTTTCCAACTAAAAATTGGGAAATGGGGGAAAAATTGGTCCAACCGTTGGAGATGGTCTTAGCTCCTTCCCCAATCCCAGTCCACCATCAGTCTCCCTCAAACCCTCTCCCCGCCGTCTCCCAAAACTCACACCCTCTGACCGTGTCTTCGATCCGCTCCAAGCTCAGCGTCGATTTCATCCTTCCGTTCGCGTCTGAGCTCTCCTCCAAAGAGGTTAGTCGAAAAGCCCTTTGGTTTTTCTGGTTTGTGTGGATTTTATTGTATTGTTGATAATAATCCAATGTGGGTGGATCTTGTTTCATCTGGGTTTTGTTCATTATCTGTTCTGTTAATTATTATTAATTATTGGAATTTCAATTTGCTCATGCCAGAATGATGATCAAATGGCTGATCAAGATTGATTTTTTTTTATAGCAAAAAGGGGAGGCAACTTCATGAGCATAGCCATCTAAGCCCAAAATATGCAGGTTGTGGGCCAAATTGCTTGAGATCAACTTGGAAAACTAATCGAGTAAGATTTCTTTGTGGGCCAAGTAAGGAGGGCAATGAATATATTTATGTACAACATGGTCAAGCAGAGGTCTCATGAAATTGTGAAATTTTGCTGAAAGAACAATTATTTTTATTTATTATTTATTTTTTGTTTGGTGTTTATGTTTAATCTTTGCTCTCTGTTGAGTGAAGTTCTTGTGAGGATTGAATATCTTAGCTTGCAAGGAGGGCAATGATGTACATGGAAACATGGACTAAGCAGAAGCCTCATGAAGTTGTGAAATTGCATTTTAATTTCTACTTCATGAAGAACTATCATTTATTTATTTATTTTTGTTTAATCTTTGTTTTCTAAATTGTTAATATTCTTTTAGAAGGGCAATTTTAAAATAGTAAAAATATACACATCATTAAAAACTAAATCATACCAGAAAGATTCTCGATCTCAATAAATAGCATTAGAGGACTTATTGGGTGTCACATTAATATGGGTAAGTTTGTAGTTACCGCAAATATTTACCGCATTTGTTATTGCGCGCACCAAAACGACGTCGTTTTGGTAAAAAAAAAAAACAAAAACGACGTCGTTCAACTAAAAGTCGCGTTTGTTTAAAAAACTAAAACGACGTCGTTTTTATTTTTTTGCACCAAAACGATATCATTTTGATGCGTGCAGTAACAAATGCGGTAAACATTTGCGATGACAGTAGAATTACCCTTATAATATACACAATCTATCTCAATTTACGCTCTCTCTCACCCAATGGGATTAGGGTTAGCGACTTGCAGGGGAAGGTAGCGGCCACGACCACCGGTGGGGGAGCGGTTGGGGAGAGGCAACGACGGCAGTGAAGGTCCTCTGTGGCTTGAACAAGTTGTGGCGGCTGAAAGGTTGGCAGGATTAGATTATATTCTTATCTTTTGTTGGTTTTTAGGGTTATTTACATGAACACCCCTTCATCTATTATCCTTTTTCACTTAATCCCCTTATCTTTAAAAACCTACATATTGACTCCCCCTCATTTATTCGAAATTAAAAAAAAAAGCTACTTCTGTTAACGGAATTGAGTAAATGCCCTTCTTGCCCATAAAATATCATCCAAAAACATAACTCGTGGTTCATTTACACGATCTACTCTCTTTTTCTCTTTTTGCTAATTTTGCTTTCTTAATTCTTAAACTATTGAAAATTACACTTAATACTTCTATTAATCATCTATTAAATATAAATATTATATTTCTATGTGAGTAGCTTATGGGCAAAAAAACAAAATAAATTCCTAAAATGACCCTATTTTTTCTTGTGACTAATCGTTTGTAAGACTAAATTACTCAAATATTGCTATATATAGAGACCATATTTTCTATTTTTGCCCTTTCTATATAACAATATTTGGGTATTTTATTCTTGAAAAAGTATTAATTACAAAAAATAAGTCTATTTTAGGGATTTTGTTTTGTTTTGTTTTTCTGTCCATGAGTTGCTTACATGTCAATTTAATATTTTATGTTTAACG
>CM018896.1:4530178-4532678 GCA_009663005.1 Actinidia chinensis | reverse complement strand
TTCCTGTCTGCCCTACAGTATATCTTTCCTAATTTTTTTGACTTTGGTGTAGTCATCATATGACCTCCTGATTTTATCTAGTTTCTCCTCTAAATCATATGAAGTCTTCAATTTCCTGTTATGCATACTGCTGATGGTTCCTCCTCTGTACTGTTGATCATTTGGGCATGTCTCCACTTCCGCTCTATCTCTTCCCAATACCTACTATGTCCGTAAACCTTTGGCACTTAATCTTGTTTTTTTCTGTTGGTCAATTGTGATCTTGGACTTACTGTACTTTTCTCTTCACTTGTTGTGTTGTGCAGGATCCGCGACCGGGTCAGACTCTTGGGAGGGGCCGTAGGCAATGGTTTGCCTGTTCACCTCATACATCTTCACCTTCCTATTTCTACTTTCTAACCCTGCTGCCACCAGACTTCTACATCTTCTTCGTCACCATCCCTTCCAATTTGACATTCTCGTTTAGTCATGTGTTTGTTGGGTTCGTTACGTTTTTTGTGTATCTAAAGGTGTTTTGGGTCCCCTATTAATGACCCTTGATTGTCATCTTATATCACCGTTGCTAGCAACCTGCTTATCTTTTACTAAAAGCACTTCTGTCTCCTCTGCGCCTTTTGCTTTAGTTCATTCTGATATTTTGGGGCCCTTCTCCCACTTCTACTAGAGGCGTTTCCCCCAGTATTTTGTTATATTTGTGGTATGATTGCTTCGCGATATAACTTGTCTTTACCTTTTAAAGACTCGCTCCCAATTACACAAACGATTATTATTTTTGCTCCGCAGATCAACACCAATTTTTCCCGTGAATATCAAAGTCTTATTTTTTCGCTCAGTACATACGCAAGAATATACTTGATACCTCTTCCTTGCTTTTTATTAACGATAAACAATGCACTCTTCCCCCCGATCTTGTCCTGGTACTTTCCAACGAATAGGGCGGGCCAACATAAACACCAGCCATGTACTTGATACTACTCGTGCTCCTACCTAATTTCTTCTGGTTGTCCCCGACCGCTTTTGGGGGAACTTCTCTCAATGATGCTTATACTTTCATCGAGTTCTCTCAACCCCTTCTTGGTATCTCACTCCGTACGAGCGTCTATATGTACTCCTCCCGATTATCTTCCCTTCGTGTCTTTGGTTATGCCTGTTTTGTTCTATTACAACCACATGACGAACAAACTGGGCCTAGGTCTCGTCTGTGTTGTCGTGGGTATGAGATTGAGCATCAAGGCTACATTGTTGGGAATCCCTTTGTCTGATGTTTCTGCTGACCCCCTGATGATACTACCATGTGGTGCCACCACCCATTGGTCTATCCCGTGGAGTCTTTGTCCACTGTCCGCTCCTCCAGTTCTGCCTCCTATTCATCTACTAGTGACATTCCGTCCTCGTTCCACTCGGGTAGAGGAAGTTCCCTTCTTATCCTTCTTATCTTCGGGACTGGCGTTGTTTTTTTCTCTATGTCTTAGCCAAATAAGCCTCGCTTCCTATCGTCCGTGAGGCAAGTACTCACCCCCTTTGGCAGCAAGCTATTGACTGAGGAACTACAAGCTCTTGATAGGACGCAACACTTGGGAGTGTTGTATCTTCTACTGTCAAATCTTTATTGGTGTCCTGGGTTTATAAGATCGAGACTTGAGCTGATGGTAATGTGGAGCGATACAAAGGCTCGTCTGGGCTAAGGTTTTAATCACGAGTATTATTTGTATTAACTATGAGGAGCTTTCGCTTGTTGCCAGGACTTACCCTCTGTTCGGAGTCGCTACGCGTGGTTGGTCCTATGTCAGATGGATAGTTATGAAGAAGCTTTCTCAATGGTGATCTGACTGAAGAAGTTTCTATGCGCGTCCTCCTGGTTTCTCATCCCCTCCCCAATCAGGTATGTCGGCTTACGTCGGGCTCTTATGTCTTAAAATGCAAGCTCGCGTGCCTGGTATGCCAAGTTTAGCTCTACCATCTGTTGATCTTGGTTCTCTGCTAGGTACTATGACTATGCTCGCTATCTTTACTCGTCAGTTTGTATCATGGCTTGTTCTCCTTCTTCTCTATGTGGATGATATGATTATTACTGGAGATGATGTTCATGTATCTCTGAGCTCCACGACTTTACTTCATCGTCACTTTGAGATGAAAAAAAAGGAAATCTTGGTCCCTGAGACTCACTTCTTGGTCTTGAGTGTCATCGGCTTCCTGGTTACTCTCTTACTCAGACCAGTATGCTAGGATCTTCTTACACGTGCTGAAACTTTCAGATTGTAAAAGCTGTCTCTCCCCCTTGGAGGCAAATGCTCGTCCATTAATTCTCGTGGAGACCTGCTATCTGATGCTTACCCTATATAGACAGCTCGTGGCAGCCTGATTTACCTGACTGTCACTGTCTTGACATTGCTCATGCTCGTCAGCTTGTCAGTCAGTTCATGTTGCACCGCGCTCCACTCATTATGTGCCGTACTTCGCACCTCCAGTATGCAAGGGCACCCTACTTTCATGGTCTACA
>CM018896.1:4510178-4525178 GCA_009663005.1 Actinidia chinensis | reverse complement strand
TGAATGTTATTTTGTATGTAAGACTGAAGGGTGTGAATAAGTGCTTTTTAATTGCCAGATTTGCTAGGAATCTCAAATTTTCTACCGATTAAGCAAAACTTAGATCATATTTGTTCTGGAAAAAAAATTATGATCTGATTACATAACTGTCGATATTTGATCAACCTGAATTTTTATATAAATTATGTATTCCACGAGATCTACAAAATGAACGATTCCGAGCACATCATATAGTATGAGCAACACAGTGTTGTGCCTAACTTGTAGTTGTAAATGTTTCAGTTATGCTACTAACACACTTTTGTACACACTTGCACAGACTGTATATGAGGTGTGTGATGCTTACAACATAGAGATGGATCCCAAATGAAGAAATGTTACAAGCACAAATACTTGTGCACGTACTTATACAAGCTCTTTCACATGAGATCTATGGATTCTACACACCATTATATGGTCTCACACACTCATATAAAAAGGTTTATATAAATATGTGCACAATGAAGTGTGTTATTATCATTACTAATCCCATATAACCCTACGCGCAAACGCGTGCGAGTAACTGTTCTCATATGTGACACGTTTATATCTTTGCTATTTAATTACTTTAAGGCTAAATTAACGCGGTTTAGAAGGGTGACCCGTTGAATGCAGTTTTGTCATGAATGAAGCCATCGTCCTTCTTGTTGTTTCTGTTTGTCATTTTTGTCTTGTGCAATTATATAATCCTTGTGTCCTTAATATGCATAGGAACATGAATTGTGAATAGAACCTGTAAATCATCCAAAAACACAAAAAAATGGAACCCATAACAATGGAATCAGTTTAATCTTTACTAAATACACAGAGAATTAGATTCACAAAAGGGAGTAAAATTCAAATTAAGCGAAATGATTATGAATCAATAAAATAAATTTTTTGATGAAAGATGAAAAAAGTTTACTAAAGATAAAAAGTATTCACATAAAGTGTGGTTTATCCCAAATGGAGCCGTAATAAATGCTTAGAATTTGATTTTATAGACACTTTTTCTAACATTTCCTTATTTTCTCAATTTTAAGTATATTTATAGCTATATACGAGGGATAAATTCGAAAACTTGCAACCTTTATACTTTGAATGTTTAAAATGGACAATCTTGCTAAGTTGTAAAGATGGATTGATACAAAGAATCAAAAGAAGTAATCGTAATCAATATCTACGGGAGGAGGTGCAATAAAGGCAATAATAAATACAGGATTTGGGGTGGGTGTTATCCTCAATCGTGTTGTGAGCATCATTTGAGTCTAACGCTGGATTCGTGATTAAAAATGCTCATATTATAAGACTAACAAGTTAATCACTGTGGCCCTATGAGTTGATTTGATTATGTGACTGTAAACCTAATTTTTTGCAAAAGTTATTACTTATAAACTTACAAAATGAACAATTCTGACCACATCGATTAGGCCATGGTTCATTCAAAAAACAAAAAATAGCACGTGTTTAGCCACACGTGTGATTTTGTTTGTTTGATGGTAAGAATTTAGCTTTTCATTCATTTAAATTTGAATATAAAATCTACACATTTGTACAGATTGTGAAAGCCGTCATTCATTTCAGCCGGCAACATAATCTTCTTATTTAAACGTACCTCAAATACGACCATGTTTTTAAGAAAATAAAAATACCAAATTTCGTTGAGGTCCCAAAATTCCATGATAAAGGACAGTGGAGAATGGATTGTATTTTTAGGTCCGCTTTGTCAAAACGAAGATACAGCCGTTTGAGTTGAATTTATTATGCATACCAACACACAGCTTAGAGATTGGATGATAAAATTAGTGTGAAATCCTTTTAGTTTATGGAGTATTACACAAACACACCCTCAAGTTTATAGTAGAAGTATGGTTCAAAATTGTAAACACGCTTCCTTCGCGAAGCCCCGTTAGCACATAACTCTGGACCTCTGGTGTAAGGATTGTACCAGTTCAAATTGTTCAATCCAAGCCAACACGGACGTGATCTCTTGAAGCTTTTGTAGATGTTTCTAAGGTTCCAAAAATGTTTTTGAACGTATGAGGTGGTCGTAAGGTAATTTCAAAAAATCAAGGTATATCTTTGCAATTAAGAATACTATAATTATCATTCCTTTTAAAAGGGAGAGACCTATGCATTTGTACCTATGTGTACAGGTCCGATCCCATGGTTCATGGTCCATAGCCCAAAGAAAATTCCTATATATTGGGCCATATGCAAGGCCCGGTCGTCATACTGTAGTGGCCTATCGTGAAGCTTTTGGGCCATATAGGGTGGCCCATTAAGCTGAGCTTTCTGTTCTAATTAATGGAATTAAATCCCAAGTAATTTTGTTTTTTGTTTTTATTTTTTTCTCTTTTCGATAGCACCATGAAGAATAGAGGTTTTTTTTTTTTTTCTTGTTTTCTTATTTATTGAATTATTTATTTATTTTAATTGCTCACACCATAGGAAAATCCTAGTTTACTAGGGCCATAAGCCCAACCGGCCCAATATATGCACAAAGACTGTATATTTGCACTACAAATGAATATATAGTTTTCGACAACTTAGTTTACAAATTTGTATTCAAATCAACTTAGTTTTGGACAAATGAATACACTAAATTAATTTACTCATTTACGAGAATATGAATCAATCATTATTCATCTAATTAAGTGTACAAAACTTAATTAAATTTTAACCCCAAAATATGTTCACAACACTTTGTCAAAAACTAACTTCTAACAGTTTATTTTCTTGAGTTCTTGCTCATATACATACTGCATAGAGTCTGTCTAAAAGAGAGAGTTCCTCACTTTTCTGATTCGCTGAAATACACAAATTGTAGTGCTACTTTTGTATGTAGAGATCATTGTATCCTGAGAGATAGATATTCAGTGACTGTTAGTACCGAAACAAAGACAAATCTCTCTTGAGGAGACTGTGTCAAGCACAATCCTCGACCACCTTCTTACTGTTTCAGATTTTAGTTTGGTTAATGGCTGTGGTTCTATAAGTTATTTTAATTACAATAGATTTCTTGTCCCTATTATTTTTAACAAAAGTAATTTTTATTCTTACACTTGTAATTGGCCAGGTCGGTCGCTAAAGTAGTGATGAATCTGATTTTTATAAACATTCTAAACTACTTCCCCATATCGTTCACGTTCAAGTTCACTTTCCCTCCCAAGCTCTCAAATTTTCAACCCACAATCAGCACAAGAAAGGAAGAGATGAAAATAGAATTTCCAATTTCTTTACTGTGAAGATCTTAAAACCCCTTTCAAGATCGATGATTGGTTGAAGAATCCAGAAATCAAACCCTATAAGGATGTAAACCAAACTTTCCTCATAAAAAACATGTTTCAATTTGGAGATAAAAGCAACATGGATGTCCACATTATGTAGCTAAAATTGCATGAATTCTCATAATAATCCAAGGGCTTGGACTAGATTCATTCGGATTTTGATGTCAACATATAACTTTCCAAAATCTTGAAATGATACTGTTAGGTTGAGATCGGATCAACGTGGACAGATTTCTTACAAGCACATTAGAAGAAAACAAATTGAAGTCGAAGTTAATTTTTCTTTTTCCTCTTCCAATAAAAAGTGTTATGATTGAAAAGACAAGTACTTTTATGTGCAATAACTTTGTCTAAAATAGATTTCGTGACAACCCAAATTCAAATTAGAACCTTACAGGTTTAACTTAATTTTAGTATAATATATTTTTTTGTCAATAATTGGTAAGAATTTAGATGGATAGTGAGCATGTGAAGGTCATGTGCCTCTTTTTAAAAGGTATTTTTATCAGTATTGATCCCTGTAGTTTGGACAAAGTGTCACTTTGGTCCTTGAAAATAGCCACATGAGTTTTTGCATTTTTTATTTTCACCTAAATTGTTAATGGGTAGTGGTAGACGGACTATATTGAAACTAAATTGATAATACAGGATTCTAATTGTTTGAATTAAAACTATAGGCAGAATTAAAATTTTTGGTAAACTACAGGAACTAATGGTGAATTTTAACCACCAAAAATGCTATCTACCTCAAGCATTTTCATTTGTCCTTGTCGTTGATAGAAGAAAAGGCACCTTTATTTGTCTACCGCTTACCACATTTACACAAGCACAAATTTGATTCGAAAATCTAAAAATTGAGAGACAAGAGAAAGGGAAAATTGACTATGTGCCATGGAAGTGAAACAAAATCACGATCTGAAGATAAAAGATCAAGCACCAGGGCCCAAAAACCGTTCACTTTTTTCAATTTTCCATACTTTATTCCGAAGCATATGTTCCTTTTTTTTTTTTCTTGTGGATTCAACTACCTTATTGTGTTCGTTTTTTGTTTCAGAGTGCAACGGTACTAAGATTTAGACCAAATATAGTTTTAAAAATTCAAAATGAATGATTCAGATTCATTGGGTTATGTGAGATTTTCACGCTAAAATAAATTTGAGCCGTTCATTTTAAATTCTAGAAAAAAATTTGGACCAAATTCCAGGACCATTGAGATTTTCTTATTTTCATTTTGTTCTAGCACTTTAAAAAAATAATAATAGTTGGGTTGAGGTTTAGAGGGTGTCTTTATCCATGAGAACCTAATTTGAATATGAGAACTTTACAATCAATGTTATGTTCTGTTTGGATGGATCTAGAATATTGAAGAGAAATTGAAGTGACTCACGATAATCAGTTAACCTACCTCGTGTTATTTAAAAACAAAATTACTCGTACAACATAAAATAATGAATAACACTGTATAAATCAATCATGTTTAAGTTTGGACCAACACCACGTGAATTGTCCATAAGCACTTTCTTGTATGCAAAAGGTGTTGGGCCGGACACCTTAGCCGGGCCATGCTGCCCAGCCCCAAGGGTATGGCATGACAGGTAAATCAGGTACCCAGCGGCCCAACAGATGGGAGGTACAGTGCATAGTGCCCACAAGGAGCCCACCCAATATTTCATGAGTGACCCTCCCACACTGCGGCTGCCATGACTCGAACCTGCACACTTTGATGCAATCTACCACCAGCGAACCAACTGAGCTACGCCCTGGGGCATCCATAAGCACTTTCTTGTTTTCGAGGTCTTGCTTCCTAACTTCTGTGGCTCACAAAAAATTTATTGTTGGTCCATATAATTTGACAAAATTTGAATTTGGTCCCTACAATTTCTAGTTTCAATGGAGTCCTCCGTCAATATACGTTAACAATTTAAACAAAAACAAATACACGAAACCATTTATATGGACCAAAATAAAACTTTAATCAAACTGTAACGACTAAAGGCGGTAGAATTTTCCTCTAAAAATGATTATGTGAGTTTTATGCACTTGCTAAAAATTCTTAACATGCACTCGCTTTCAATGAATGTTTTTCATGAAAATTCTTAACGTGCACTCGCTTTCCTTGAAAATTCTTAACATGCATTTTCTTTCCACAAACGCTTTCCATGAAAATTCTTAACGCGTACTCAATTTCCAAGAAAATTCTTTACATGTTTTAATAGCAAAGCCGATTTTGGGATAAAACTGGTAAAACAACCTCCTTATTGGATGAATAATATTATACAAATGTAAAAATTATACAAGTTTTTTTATTATGATATTTTAGAAAATATAATAATAAGTAATAAGATTAAAAAATGGGTAAATTTCACAAACACCCTTGAATTTCACTGAAATCACACTATCACCCCCTTTACTTGCTGAAATCTCACTGCACTCCCCTATTTTAATATTTTGTTACACGATTTAGTCCAATTTTTAATTTTCAGCAAAGAAATCCAGTTGCTTTACCTTTGTTTATATCCATAAATAAGAAAAATCACAGCATCTATTATTTTATTTGAATCTCACTTCCATCTCCATTAAAACTTGCTACCACCACAATCTCTACCACTCTGATCTAAGTTGAAGGTGGTTGGAAGATGGGAGGTGAAAGTGGAATTTGGTGGCTTGGCTTCATTTGTTTTCTTCTCTCACCCATTCCTCTTGAAAATTTGAAAATAAACAAGAGTATTTTGGCTAGTAACTCTGCTCTAAGTCAAATGTTGTCAATTAACTTGAAGTGTCAATGCGATTTAGATAATAAAAGGGGTGCAATGTGATTTTAGATTAATGCATGAGGGAGTCAATGAAATTTACCCCAAAAGAAATGAGGGGAAGGCAAAAGAATTGATCATACCTCCAAAATAGAAAAAAAGTTCACAATGTTGAATGTGGCGAAGAAATTATAGTGAGGAAAGGAGAGAGAAGCTATCATGTGATTATGGTCCTCTCTTTTTGGGACTATTTGGGCCCACCCAATATGAAAGTGATACATCATATACAGAGAGCTTGAAAGAAAGAAAAAGAGAAATGAAATACAAGTACTTTACAATAATGTCAATTTCCATTAGGGGTGCACAAATGAACCGAAAAATTCAAGAATCGAACCAATTCGGCCTCATTGGATTGGGTTGGTTCGGTTCTGGTAGCCCTTTGGTTCGGTCCTGGTCCTGAAAATTGTTGAACCGATTAGATCGGTTCAGTCCTCGGATTAGCTATTTTCTGAACCAGAACCGAACCGAATCCGAACTGAAACCGAACCGAATCGACAAACCGAGCTTATAAAGATTAGGTGGACTAGCCACACCATATAATTCCCCGTTTAAACAATTTTCTTTTCTTGTTTGTGAATTTTTTTAATGTTGAAGATTTTGTTTCTTTTATTTGAGTTTATGTTTTTTGTAATTTTGTTAGAATGAAAATAGTAACAGGTGGAACCAAACCTATCCACTTAGAACCTTGGAACCGAACCGAACCAATCTGAACCGAGTCGGATTGGTTCGGTTCGGTTCCAATTACTAATTGGTTCGGTTTTGGTTCCAAAAAATTGAAACCGATGATGATTGGTTCGGTTCTGGATTAGGTATGAAACCGAACCGAACCGACCCATGTGCACCCCTAATTTCCACGACCAATCAATAGTATTATTGGCTTACACGGCAATGGCTTATTAGAGGATGAGTTTTCATGTACAATAATATTGGAGGAGAGAGAGAGAGTCATAGAGGTTGAGGGTAGTGGTGGACCGGTGGTGATTGGTGTGCACATGGCCACATATCATGATCAATTATGTGGAACAGTGGCTTTCCCACCCCAACTGGACCGGGTTTTGTTTTGTCCTCTCTTCCATGATAGTGTGATGATTTTGACACTGTAATCTTAGTCCTGTTGGTGCCACGACTAAGGCTAATAGTGGCTAAGAATACGAAACATTTTCTAATAAGGATGGATTCTACGGTAAGGTACGTCTCTTAAAATATTGACTGGTTCTTATTTTAAATATTAAAGGAAAATGTTTTATTGTATTGGTCTTTTTTAACTTTTGTATTGGTGGTAATCAAACTCTGTCACTATCTTCTATCGATTTCTCTAACATAAATGATTAATGGCACCGCGTGTATCCCATACTCACCTCCCAAATCCCCCAAATCTATACCCATGTCATATACCCAAACCGTAACAATAGCCATAACCTTTTCTCCACTAAATCTATACACATGTCTCCAAACGCGTACTCTAATCCTAACCTTTCACCATCTGCATCACCCCTGCTGCCATTGCCACCACAATCCCTGCTCCTTGATTTCTGCTACCCAACGCTGCCATTGCCACTATCACTACCCAAACCCCAACATTCACTTTGTTTCGGGGGCAAATTGAGAAGCGGTTAATACTTTAAGGGGCAAAGTGTACTTTGTAGTGACATTTAATGCATTGTTGCAAAAAACAATTACCTACTAAAACAAAACTTACCAGTTCACAAACGCAGTTTCATCCATAATTTGATACCATCCTAAATACCTACAGAAAATTGTAAATTTAAGGATTGTTTGATAACTCAATTAAACATTTAAACTTTAAATGCATTAAGTGAAAATGAATTAAATCGTTTGATAACCATTTTTTATATTATTTAAAAATCTGATGTAAAAGTTATAAAAATTTTAAGTATCAACATTATTAGTTATTACTTAACTATAACTTAATTTCTAAGTAATGATTATGATATCAACCACTACAGTTGCCACCACCACCGCGATCCATCCACTACCAATACCACCACCGCCATTCGATTACCATCACTATCACCACTGTCGCCGCTACTAATACCGCTACCACCCTCCCTTCACCTACCAATACCATCATCATTGTCGTCACCCTTTGCTTCCTCTATCATTCCACCACCCTCCACCTCCACCACACCACCACCACCATCCCTCCCCTGCCACCACCCTTCACCACCACTACTCCCACTGTCGCCACTACCAATATCACCACCCTCCACTATTACCACCACCATCCCTCTAGTACCACAACCACAACCACAAACATCCCTCCAACTACCAATACCCCCCTCCACTATTACAACCACCCTCCCTCTACTACTAATACCCAACCACAACCACCCTCCACCTCTATTATCATTTTACCACCTTCATCACTTTTATGCCTCTACCACATGCATCGCTCCCTCAATCATCACTGCAATCACCATCAATTTGCCACTATCATAACCACCACCATGATTACACTACCGTTACCGCCATCAAATCAATACAACCAAGTCACCATCACTTCATTTATAAATTGAAAGAGCAAATTTAAAAAAAATAGATTAGTTTCATCAAACATATAAATGAATTAAATTTAATTTTTTAAATATATCAATCAGTTGCAATTCAGCACTTATATTTTTACCAAATAATTTTTAACTTAAAAGATTCAGCGTTCAACTTTCATCATTCAGTTTTATCAAACAATAAATAATACTTCTAATTTAAATTTTAAATTTAAAGTATTTGGCATTGTAAATATATAAGTGCGAATTTGGCATTGTAAATATTTACTACAGTTGCATTAAATGCAATCGGTTGCGGAGGACTGTAATTTAATAACTCATTTAATTCATACAACATACAAACCAATTAGCAAGTTGGTTTAATTTACTATCTTTTGTGGTCCTCAAATTAATTAGACATTAACCGATCACTTTTAAGGTTAGAGCATTACTAAGATTTGCTCTAAGAGCACTGGATAATTTTTCCATATAATTCCTCCGTCCTAGTCCAAGAGAACTAAGTAATTTCTCCACATATTTCCTCCGTCACACTCTAAGAGCGCTAAATAATTTTTCCATATACTTTTTATGTCATATATTACTAGTTCATTGTTTTATTTTGAAATAACTTAAAATATATGTTCAAAAGTCAACAAAAAAATATATATAATTTCTTTTCTCTTTAGGTTTTTTTTCTATAACATTTCAATCAAAATAAAAAGTTAAAAGTATTAATTGCAAAAGTAAAACTGAAAAGTCAATATAAATTATATGTAACAATTATATTTTCTTAATTATCTAAAATAGACCAGTAATATAGAACATATAGGGGTAAATGTTTAGCATCGTAACAATAGTTAATTCCTAACAATAGTTAATTCTGGTATCGGCTCTTAAATGAGCATTCATTAGTAACTAATTGCCCTTAATTGTAGCAGTAAAATCATGATTTTCAAAACAAATTAATCACCTACATTTCCACTAGCGTAGGGGGTGATAAGTGAATCAATCTAGTCGAGCTCAAATCATGATTGGGTTGTTAAAAATTCGTTCAAGATTGTTTCGCTTGATAAATAAACTCAGATCAAATATATTTTTAAAACTTGTTAGCTTTTCAAACTAAATCTGAACGATGTACTACTCAACTTCATAAGTTTATAATATTTAAGAAATTTAAATTACTTAATCTCGAGTAACGATCGACTCAATTAAAACTCACTCGAGATCAATTTACGTAATAATTAAATAAATCAATCTAAACTTTAATAGTAATGTCTACGTCTCGTTTATCAGCCACACCCTATTGGGTCCATTTTAAGTTGTCTACCACTTTTTGAAAAGTGATGTCCTTTTGTTGCCAAGTGTGTAAATTGGTTTCAATTTTTTCCTTCACGTTTTTTATTTTAGTAAAGGGTAGTCAGACTTCACTACTTCATGTTGAAAGGTTATGGGATCATTCATTGTCCAAAGATAGAATTTGAATGCTTCATAAGATTATTATAATTTTGCTTGTAAGTATGCGTTCTTGGCCTTTTACATGTGTTATTCTAATTTATTGTACCAGTAAATACTATAGCACTACTGGAAAAAAAATAGAGTAAAATATTTTATTGCCTAATTAACTGTTTACGGAGGAAAAAGAAATAAAAGTATAATGGTATTTGGTGACACAATTTCTGATAATTAATTTAGTAAAAGAGTTCAAGAGTTTTATTACAACTTTTGTATAATAACGAAAAAAATAAAATTAATATTATAAAAACAAAGAGTGTAAAAGGCATGATTATTATATAGAATGATAATTAATCACAGGTCTTAGTGCATCTTCTCACAGATATTTTAATTCACTTTTACAGATTTTTATATAGTTCTCACACAATACACTTTTTACAAATTAATTGCCAGCCATTCGCATTTTTCTTATAATCATTTCAACACAAATGATGTGGCACTCCCAATTGGGACCAACTTTTATTTGAACTAATTTAGGTGTTTTTATTTTCAAGTTTTTTTAATTTTTAGTGAATTTTTTTTTACCATCAATTGTTACATACTTTTTACGATAAAATTATGAAATTGTAAAAGTTATGTTCAAATGTAAAAAAAAAAAAAAAATCTCTAAAATTCAAAAAATGAGTTTATTTGTGAATTTTACTTTTGTCTTTTAATGTTTTATCTTAAAATTATACGGAGATTTTTATATTTTAAATTTTCTATTTTGAAAAAGAATTGAAAATTTTAAAAAAATTACTAAATACAAAATTTAAATTTAAAAATTAAAATAGCTATGGAGACCTTATATTTAGGACCTATTAATTTAAATTATATAAGTTCAAATCTCATGAGCAAATCAATTAATCATCCAGATCCCGCCAAGCCTCTAGTCACCACGCACGAGACACACAGAGACTCCGTTTGGTAATACTTAAAAACTCAATTTTTTTTAAGTTTGTTACCAAAGATTTTTTAGTTTTTTTATTTTTGTGCTTTTACTTTAGTGAAATTAAGTAAAAAAATAAAAAACAAAAGTAAAAAAAATCAACTCTAATTTTAAGTAAAAAAAAAAATTAAAAAACTGGTACTAAATGGAGCCAGAGTTAGAGACCAACAATTTCTCTCTTATCAACTTTTTTCTCTCTCTACTCTATCTCACTCCCACGCACGCCTATTTCTCTTCTTTTCTCTTCTCTTCTCTTCTATCTCACATCACAAACCACCACAATAATTAAATATTATTATTTGTACTATATTTATTAAATATTTTTTAATACAACTCCCAATCATAATATTTTTAAATTATATAATCATCTATATATATAGACACACATATATATTTTAATATTGACAAAAAATTTATAAAATATGTATATTGAAGAGATACTTTATCATAATAATACAATTATTTATATTAATGTTAGACTATAAAAAATTCAAATGAGAAATTTATCACAACGATAAATAGATTTATTATAAGGTATAAATCTATCAGTCAAGTAAATATTAATATTTTTGCATTGAGTATATAATTTTATAATTTTTGACAAAGATTTAAAATTTATGTCATTGTGATAAATTTATTACTTGAGTTATAATTTGATAATTCATAATTTAGAATTGAAATTTATTTTATTGTAATAAATTTATCATCTGAGTTATGATTGCAATATAATTCTTAAATTAGATTTAAAATTTATTTTGTTTTGACATTTTTTTTCTCATTATTTTTAGTCAAATATTATTATAAGCAATTCTAATATTTATATTATCTATAAACTTATTAATATTAATTCATAAAATGTTATTCAAACATACGACTATTACAAAAAAAATACAAAATCAGATTCGTTACATGATTGATAAATTTATTATTATTAAATTTTTAAATATTATTTAATATATAATCACTGTATAATCACTATATAAAGATTAATATTTAAATGATTGATAAATTTATTTAATTTATTTATTCCACGAGTTGTATAAAAAGACTAAAATTTATTTATATAAAAAGACTAAAATTCTTAAATTTATTTATATAAAAAGACTCAATATTTTAATTATATTTATTCCACGAGTAAAAATAAAAGTCACCGTCAACGTTAGAAATTAGAATGCTTCGCTCGAGTAACTTCTCAAAGTGGGGCCCAAGTGCCAAAGGAATGGTCCCCATGATAGAGCCACGCGTAAAGCGAATGGCCTTACCCCAGGCCCAGTCTCTCTCCACCACACTCGTGTCACTCCGTACTAGTGGTTGTGTGGCCCCCAACCGCTTCCTATGCGAATGAATGCCAACCGATTACCCGCCACACTGCCTATCAGGTTTGGAGTTGCTATAGCGTTCTACAATATAGAAATGATCATACGAGAGCGCGTCCGTGGTAATATTATAAGAGAGTCTACGTAGTCTCTTGACAATCACTTATTTTGGTTGATTTTAAAAAATAAATAAAACATAATTTATCTAATCAACCCCAAAATGGGTGGTTGTCAAGAGGCCACGTGAACACTCATGTGGTATTACCACGGACGCGCTCTCGTGTGATCACTTTTCTCTATGATATTATAATCTGTTAAACAATTAATATTATAGAATTTATTGAGTTGATTATTCATGAAAAAAATTAAATTGATCAAACGTACATAATTTTATGATCTAAACATATTTGTTTTAAAATAATTGAACGAAAAATATGATTTTTTGAATATATTATAAGACAAATGACATAAATCATTTGGCTATTGATATCTGACCGACTTAGTTTTTTGCATAGGTCATATGCTCAGCAAATTTTATAAATTTAACGATTTGAATTATAAAGATGTGCGAATGATAGGGCATGAAAAAGGGCACTACGGCAATTCCATATCCCATTAGCACCTATAGTCAGCCATACTATTACAAGTACAATTATATTCACTCAGAATAACTTCAAGAAAAAAAATTGAGTATAATCAAATACCTCATGATTTTGCTTGCGTGATTTATTAATCAATTATAAAACATTATATATGCAAATGAATCTCATTATCTAAAGTAACTATCCAATTCAACTCGACCAACTACCTACCACATATGCACGATTGCTTACCACATAAGTAGAGTGGGTATTTTTGCATGATGACTTGGTATCACGGTTATACTCAAATTCTCTAAAATTTCTATGATTGAAAATGTTTTGGCAATATCAAAGCTACTTTTTTTTATATCAATTATATTGTCAAAATACTAAAGAATAACCATATTATTGCACTGATAAAAAGCTATTGTAGCCTTACTGCTTGACGTGGAGTATGGTGAACCATAAGATTACATTTAGTTTTTTGCGATGGTGAGCTTGAGAAACCTGAGATCCCCAAATTTAAATCAAAAAAATATTTTTCAAATGCAAATATAAATGATATAAATTTACTTAATTACGTAATTTTATAAATTTAAATAAATCTAAATTATCCATTTTAAATTAAAAGAACTTCTTTTGTTCAAATACAGACTGACCGAGCTTGCAACCAACAATATTGGCAAATAATGCATTTTTTGAACTAGGGTTTTGGCAGCACACTGGAAACTATATGACTCATATTGAAAATAATCATTTTTTAAGGCTGCACGACCAAAACTTTTTTGCCAAACGAGTCGACTTATTTTAAGATTTTCCAATTTCCCAAACCAAACAAGGCCCCAGATCTGAAATCTCAACTCTCTCTCTCTACATGTGTTGCATGGCCAAGCTTCACTGTAGTCCATGTACCAAGAGCAAAATAATAGTACTCATTAGAATAAATTTCATTATGGGTTCCTATAGTTTGACCAAAATTTTATTTTATTTTTATAATTTTAATTAGAGCAATTAGAATTATAATATACTTAATTTTATTCCAATTTATTCTTAACCAATTTATTCTTAAGTCAATACTCATTAATAGTTTGAACAAAAACCTGACACATGAAACTCACATGGCCATCTTAAGGACTAAACTGTAACTTTTGTCGAACTATAGAGACCAGTAATTATAAAATTACCTTATAAAAATAGGCAAATCATGAATAGATATTGACAAAAGTACTACATTAGAGCCAGATTAAAATATAAAGGTCCTAATCGTATAAATTAGAACCATAGGAACTAAAATAAAATTATTGTAAAATGAAGGACCAATAGTTAAATTTACACTAATAATTAGCAAAGGTGGGGTCACGGGCCACTCAGCTCTCTCCACGTGCACCCTCCAGACCACAGCCCTCGCCTATATATGCCACCCCTTGGGTTTGCCTTAGGCCTCACCAGAAATTCACGGAAAGAGCCCATTAGGTCTTTCCCCTTCCCAAATCTCTCTCTCTCTCTCTCTCTCTCTCTCTCTCTCTCTCTCTCTGTTTGTTGAGATTCTTCTTTGTGAGGAAGATGTTTATCGAGAGCTTTAAGGTAGAGAGCCCAAATGTGAAATACACCGAGGGTGAGATCCACTCTGTTTACAACTATGAGACCACCAGCTGTTCATGAGAACATAAATGGGAACTATCATGGAAAAAAAACAAAAAAAAAAAAACAAATTGTGTCAAGCCAAGACCGTCCAATACGAGTTCAAGACCGACACCCATGTCCCAAAACTAGGGTTCGATTCCTTAAAACCGTACCATTTTAATTAATATGTGAATTTAATTTTTCAATTTTATTGATTTTTTTTTGTGTGTGTTGATTTTGATAGGGTTCTGCTTGTTGGTTGGGGTGGAAACAATGGATGTACCCTCACGGGTGGAGTTATTGCCAATCGAGAGTGAGTTTCTTGATTCCCTTCTTAATTCTTGTTCATTAACACGAGTTTTGGTCGAGTGATTTTTGGAAATATAAAAAAAATAATGTTGTTTGTTTCTCTAACTGT
>CM018896.1:4465178-4472678 GCA_009663005.1 Actinidia chinensis | reverse complement strand
TCTTGGGATAATTTAATTCTTATGAGCTGGGTAATTAAACTTGGGAAATTTTTTTTTGATATTTTGTCTTTAAAGACTCTAAATTTAGTATGTGATAAGAAAATTTATGACACATCTTTCTGAAAGTTGGCTGGTTTTTGTTTGAACGTATTGTGCCGTTCAAGTATTTTCGATTCTATTTTGGGTCATTTTAATGATTCAAACCGTTCCTATTGCAGATCTCTAATGAAAGATAATATATACAAAATCATATTGATTGGATATTCATCAGTAAAAAACATATGATAAGATTTAATGGATATTTATTCAGTATAGATTTATAATTTAATAAATAAGTTTGTGACACATGGTTATTTTCATTTATTTTGAGTTAATCAATATGGATCAACTATTTATTCATTATCGAACAAACGTACATTTTTAACACTATTAAAATTCACGATAAGATCTTCAAAATCCAAAATGGATCCAAACTGGGACCCCAAAAAGTGGATTGTAGAGAAGTCTGATCTTTTTAATTTTTTTTTCATACTGGTCTTGATTAAAGAAACCCGAAAATGTAAAAAATAAATAAGCTTATAAAAAAAACAAAAAATTCAAAAAATATGTACTATATATTTTAAGTTTGGTATAGTTATTCCATCATCTTGATGCTTAATCAAATAATCGACTATTTATCCATATTCAAACAACGTAATTTTTAATATATTAAAATCACGATGAGATCTTCAATAATCCAAAATGGGTCAAAACAGGGACCCCAAAAAGTAGACTGTAGAGAAGTTTGGTTCTTTTTTTTTTTTTTTATTTGTCTTTATTAAGAAACCTAAAAAGTAAAAAATAACTAAGCTTACAAAAAAAAACAAAAAATATTCAAAAAATGAACTATATTGGATTAATTTTGAGTTTAGTGATTTTTGTAAATAATATTTTTTTTAAAATTTTTAGATGAGTTGGAGCAAAAGTCAAAGCCTGTAATTAAAAATTTAGAAAAAAAAAATGCTGAAAAGAAAAATAAGCAATTCTTGTAGAGGTAGAGTTCTTGCTATCAAAAATTTTGGATCCATATTCGCAGACAACTTCGTCTCATACTAAGGGATCGGCCATATCTTTCTCCAAAAAAGTCTAAATTGTGTTCTGTTTTCGGGTTGAAAGAAGACTCATAGGAGATTTACATCCATATAAAGCTCATCATCAGATTACACTCAAGTAAAATCAGTTTTTTACTTAAAGTTGATGTGGTTTCAGTGATACAGGTGATTCCTCTTAACTTTTGTTTGGCACTCGTGAGATTTTGCTTTTGTTTTTGAGTATTGTTGGAACCAACTAAGTGTGATTTTTTTAGACCTTTGGTCTATTTGTATCAATTTATGACTTACGTGGTAATAGGGATTTGGAGCCCAAAGTGGACGTACCTCGAGTTTGAGGGACGTTACCTCGAGTTTGAGGGAGGGAACACTTTTTAACTATCTTGTCCGTTTGCTTGTTTTATTTATACTTATTTTTCTTTCATTAATCTACTCTTGTGGAATCGCTTTTATTCCCAAACCACCGAGTACACTTGTTATTGACTATTTTTATGATCCATTGGCGGGAGAGAGTGGGTAGAAAACGACAAAAAAATAGAGAAAAATCAGATTGTCTCATAAAAAACAGATCGTGAATGGTGAGAACAGTAAATTCACTTACTAACCTTCTTTTGTTTCTCACAAAAAATAATAATATTTGGTGAGAAATGGGTTAAAAACAAAAATAATTGATTGTTTATTATCATATGCCAAGATTGACGATCAAAATATAAAGGAAAGGATGCTGATTTTGATGATGGAGGAGAGCCTAAGTCTAAAAGTTTCTCAAGTTTCCTTGGCTCGAGCCTCTGCTCTTATTGGAATCCTTGTTGGTCAAAGGCCTTGCTTTCTGTAGCTGCTGCTGCTGCTGCTGGTTTTTGGTGTTGTGCTGGTTTAACTCAAAAGTCTTTCTGCTCTGTTGTTGCTGATGCTGTCTGTGGAGGGGGTTGAGCTGCTGCTTCTGGTTCAGCTATCAGTATCTATTTTCTGTTTTCTATTTAAAAAAAATCAGTTGAGAGCTGCTGCTATCCACTTTTGGGCTCTGGTCTCAGTTTCAACTATCAAGTTCCTGTTACTGCCGCTGTGCTGAAGCTGCTGCTGTTGGGTGTGTTGCTGAGTCTGATTTGGGTCTTAATTCTCAAGGTGGTGATGGTCGTACTGCTGCTACTCCTGCTGCTGTGGTAAATTAACATTTGCCACTGTTGCCGCTTGCTGCTACTGCTGCGTCTTGGTTTGGTTCAGTTCTCAAGATGGTTCTAAGTTGGGGTTCTTGCTGTGATCTGCAGGCAAGCAGTTTGTTAAGTGCTGGACCATGCTGCTGTTGTGTTCTTGTTGCTGAGCCGTTTCAGTTCTCATGATTGTCTATTTATGGGCTAGCTAGCAGGTGAACCTCAATCTTCCTGATTGTTGGTTGGTTTATGTGCATCCTGTGTGCCTTGCTGTTGTTGCTGGGTTTTGTTTTCCATGTTAGTTTTTGTGATTTCTGGTGTTGCTAGTTAGTTTGTTTGCCTCCTAAATTGGAGGCTGATGTTGTTTTGGTCCCTATTTGAGGGAGACTCTGGTTTTGGCCTTGTATAGAGGCAGTGATTTAGTTTTATATTTTAAATGTAATCTTTTTGTTTAGGCCTAGTACCTTCTGTCTGTCTCTTGAGCATGTCCAGAGATCTTCTCATTTGTTCAATATATTCTTAATTTACAAATCAAAAAAAAAAAATTCCTTTCTTATTCCTATTTCACATGATTTACTTTCTTACTCATCAAAAAATAATAGTAGGAAACCAAAATTCTTTCTTTTCTTTTCTCACTAATAATTCCAAACAAACCCTTAGTTCTAGTAATAACGATTGTCGAAAAAAATATAAAAATAAACTTGGGAAAAATTACAAAAAATAAATAAATCAATGTTTGACCTCAATAATAAATTAAACTCTATAATTTTAATTATAATAAATTTAACTTAGAGTTTTAATCTATTCATAATCAAAACCCTTAATCAATTTTTGTTTTATTAGAGGTAAGAAACAACTTAATCTTGCCAAAAAATTGGGGAAATTTCATCTTTCAAAATTGTTACCTTTTAAAAGCCTTAATCGATACAATTATGATTTATTTTAGAGTTAAAAATCATGCAATTAGGATCATTTTTAAGTTTAAATTTTAAGTCAGAGTTTTGCTTGAAAATGAGTCTTAATTATGTCGATTAAAAGATGACAACATTGAAAGATGTTATTTTTTTAATTTTTTTACATGAAAAAGTTGGTTGCATGATTAAAGACTAACGAAATTTTTTAATTGTGATCAATCAAAACAATAGGGTTTCATTTGTACTGAATCTTTTTCTATTTTTCCCAATAAACTTTGTTCCAAATACGGCAAGATTCTCTCTATCTCAGTTTGAATTGAGATAAGGTTGATGCAGTTGTTAAGAGGCAAAGCCATGGTGGTAGGTGCGGAATCAAAATATTTGTTCATTGGGATCAAATTGTATTGATAGTGTATTTTTTTTCTTCATTAGGGTGGTTGTATAATTTTTTTTAAAGAATAATAGTATAAATTTTTTTAGTAGGGTCGTTTACCCCCACTTGCAAGGCTGTGGCTCCCTTGCTTGCATGGTGGACTATGCACTAGCGGTGTCTTCCCTTGACATCTTATATTTGCCGAAAGATTTGGCAAATCTCATCTCATTCAAACAGAACAAAAAATCAGCACAAAAAAAAACCAAAAAAATCAAATAAGGAAAATAAAATAGCAGGGAAAATAAATTCTGAATCGGATCACCAAATCTTTGACTTTTTCTCTGTTCTTCTCTCACGTTTCAGTCATCCGGATTTGGGGCTCAAATGGTTATTTCAAGATGGAAAATGATAAATTTACAACAACCATTTTAGAATATAAACGTCAAGCGAAGTCGTTTTAGCGTTATAAATACAAAACGAGATCGTTTTTTATTTAGCTGAAAAATGGATCAGATAAATGAAACGACATCGTTTTGTGTTTATAATACCAAAACGAAATCTTTTGACGTTATTGTAAATGGTTATAAACCAATTGTTGTAATGTAATATCTCCCTTTCAAGATTGATTCAAATTTTTATAATTCCAATGGATGAGATAAAAAACTTGTGATTGAATGATTCATTAAGGAATGAATGAATTCTACAAAGTAATATGATAAAGTTGATATGACCGAAGAGTGTTGCCGCCACCTCCACATCACAAGATAATTTTGTCAAGGACAACAAGAAAAAGAAGTTATCATATTTTTAACCCAAAGAGTGCGATAATTTGTGTATTAACTTGATTTATTTCTATTTAATTTTGTGATTTTTTTTCCTCTTATGCATTTTATAATTCCGAAGTTTTTTGGATTGAAGTGAAACGGCAAAGAAAGCCCAGATGAAGATTCGTTGCAATTAGATTCAACTATCCATGGTTTTCTCTCTCTCTAGGATTTATGCATTAGACTATGAAGAATGTTATTGTTTTCCGAATGATATTGGAGGCTATGTGCATATGTCATGCAAGTGTAATATGATAAATGTTTCATTCAGGTCCATTACATTGAAGAAAAAAGAGGTGAGTAATATTTATCTATATTTAAAATAAGTGAACGTAATTATACTCTTGTTCTGCTGTTTGTTTATAGTATTTTCTATTTTATGCTTCTCTTCTTTGATCTACATTTGACTTAGGGATAACAGAAATTAGAAATGAGATACTACTTACCAACATTAGAAAAAATGACATCGAAACCCTCATTCAAATTGAGGATAATTTGGAAATAAAAAAAATGTTATGTAGTTTCCCTTCAATTTTGAAATAAAAATATGTTATGTAGTTCTAAGACGGGAAGTCAAATTTGTCTTTTCCTTTTATATATGGACAAGTCTCAAATCTAAGAATCTCTATAGATAGTAGATTATACTACACGTGTCCCAATAATGGGTTTCGTCACAGCTTCCCATATGATTTATTTTTGTGTAATTGCCATGTGCGAGTCAACCTAAAAAAAAAATACCTACAGAAAATTTGGTATGCATTATTTCGTAATAGTATATAGCATGTGTAATGGGTGCAAACCACGTAGCCACAAAACTGAAAGTCCAAAACATATGGTTTTTGGTAGCTTTCCTAATTCAAGACTAAAAACTATTTGGAAACCTTTGTCATGTTGACACTGACCATGAAGACCTTGTCACTGAAAATGATGTATACCGATTAACTGCATTCTGGCCCCATTGGTTTGCATCTTTGACATTTAAGAATGTGTATATGGATTAATTGTAAGTTCATTCGATCATGTGCAGTGCAGATTACCTATTTGATGTTTAAAAATCATCATGTAATTCTCCGTAGTTTATGAATTAAACTGCACCCTCTCACCTAATTCTCTATGAAAGTAAACTATGTTGTTACGACATACAAAATCTTACAAAATTGTCTCTTTTACAAGAGTCATGTCTTCTTTTTACAAAATTTTTACAAAATCGTTTGTGACAATCTTTTTGTGTGGGAAAGAAGATGAAGTTAATAAGGTCATATTACATGTTCGGTTAACGAATGTCAAGTTTGTACTTTGGCCATAAATTGCAGGGAGTTATGTGGTGATTTTTAAATGTAAATAGAGTGCAATCAAACCATGAGTTCAGATCCTCTAAATGCATGTTATATGGAGTATTCTTGAAGTATACAAAACGATATCGTTTTGTACATTTCATGACCAAAGCGGCATTGTTTTAATTAACCATAAGACCATTATTCATGTTAAGGACCAAAACGACACCAAAACGACGTTTTTTAGTCTTGAAGTCGTTTTGTACACTCCAGGAATACTTCATGTGGAGGATTTAAATCCTCAAACCATAGGGGGGTAAAGTGAAATTTTCCATGTGTATATTTATAAATACTTAGCCCCCAAAAATTTAGTACTATTTGCATGAAAAATCAAAACCATGGCAGTACTAATTTTCTATGTAATCTCAGAAAGACACAGCAGTGCCGGGATCGAAGGGCTCAACCTGTCAAACTTTGATCAGTCCATGGTACTGGCAACTGTAATTCAAGATTTTCAGTATGAATTAATTATTTTTATTTTCTGTTTTTTGCGAGTTTTTTTAGCTGTTGATTAGGGTTATGAAAAATGTGACTTGGGCTTGTTTGGAGGATATTTGTTGGATTTCTATAGGTGGAGGGCTCTTCTGACCTTTATGTTTTGGGTATATATAATTTTCTTATACCTTTTTGCTTTCCAAGTTTTAGTTTTTTTCTTTCCTGTAACCATTAGAAAAAAAACAGAAAGATTGAATTTCACGCTGTACTAGTTTAGAGTAAATGACATTTCATGGTTGTCACAACCGAAGCACGATTTTAAATAATTGTGGCTGAAACGATGGTATTAACCGATGTAACACATTTTTGATCTTTGATACTAATACTTGTTAGTATATGATTGTATTAGCTGATACCGATTATATTCTGACAATTCTACTCACAACTAACTTATGAAATATTGCACAACACGAATTTCCAGCCATTTCGAAATGAATATAGAGGGCATGGACCCTTAGCTTAATAATTGTTGGCCAATGATAAAATTTAAATTAATAGAATCGTCATCCACTTATTAGTACAACCTCGAAAATTGTCACAAAATGGTCTAACTGCAGTGTTTTTTTTTACCACCACACTCATTCCCTTGAAGTATGGGAGGAATCACATTCATTGGACAATGTTAAATTGAAAAAATTATTAAGAATAAGTAAAGAATGTTACAAATAATTGTTAAAATTGTATTTGTACATGTGACATTATATTAAGTTAATTTTTTTGTCAACATTCAATTGTTAAATGACCCTTATATACAAATTAATGTAGCGGGTGCTATCACACCATCATGAGTATATAGATATTTTTTTAGAAAAAAGAAGCTTGTATTAATTGTGTTTGTTAAACAGTGATTACTTATAATACATGCATCACAAAGGATTAAGAAGACAGATATTTAATTAACTGAGACGCCACTACTCAACTTTTACCAAATATTAATAATCATTTATAGAATAAGCAAAACTCCTCGATTCAGTAGTATCATAGTTCACTTTTCGACGACAGTCTTAACCTCAAGTTCCACTTTGTTATTAAATGTGGTCCCTGTTGAAGAACGTTTATGTACCCTTGGCAACGTATATCAAGAATATGGTATTTGCTACAGGAATTAACGCATATTGAGAGCATCGCGCACCTCCCAATTCATTGTACTTTTTTTACACTTCAAGGTTCATCAGGAACTTGTTCCTATTGACGCAGGCACGTCCTGGTGATCGAAGACAAGAGCCCGCATCTGAATGGATAGCCCTGAAAAACAGTCCTGAACCAACCGAGGCCACACAACCGTTCCGTCCTCCCGACTCAGGCAGCAACTAAAAGCACTCGT
>CM018896.1:4447678-4452678 GCA_009663005.1 Actinidia chinensis | reverse complement strand
ATATTAGACCCCAAAATTGAGATTGGATCATACTGCAAATAAACGACTAGTTTGTGAATGGCTTGAAATTCGGTTCGTTATGAGCCCGTTTAAGCCCATTTGATTTATGAACCAATCATACTCAAACTTAGGTGAGTTTGGCTCAAATTTATTTATACGTAAATATATTATTTTTGTCTCGCAACACCTTTAACATCTCCAAAAATTATTACAAAATGCTAGTCATGTCGAACAATCAATTAAAAAGTATTCACAGAATATTAAAATACAAAAAATACAGTAGTAAATAATTTGTACAAAGTAAGAGTTTTTATATTTCGATATATATTGGCTATGGTAGATAATTGATATTTTGTGAGCACAACTACTGACATTTTGTAACTAATGGTAAATTAAGGGTCGTCAATTGGTTGGGTCGAGTCAGCTTAATTTATTTTTTGTTGGGTTGGATTAGGCTCAGGCAGGGCTCAATGGGCTTCGACTAGTTAACGAGCCGGGTCGGATCCGTCCATGGGCCAAAAAAATGAGACCCAAACCTTGTTCATGGACCTGGGCCTACGGCCTTTAAATAATTTTTTTTAAAAATATATTTTATTTCAATTACAAGACTACAAATATCAAGAAGAAAAACATTATTGGAATTCCTAAAATCATCCAAATATTAATTCTTTATATATAAAAATCTAAAATGTTAATAAAATTAATACTTTTGAACGTGAGGTCACGGTCGGGTTTTTCGAACTGAGTCGGGCTAGGTCGTGAATTCGGTCCATGGGCTTTAATTAACCTGACCAGCTCATGATATCTTGTTTTGGATCGGACTTCTGGATCTTTAGGCCAGAGCCGCGGTATTTTTTGATGACCCCTATGTTAAAGTCTTTTAATTTATAATCTCACTCTATTTGTAAGTAGAATTTCTTTAATAATTTTGGTTGGTGCGTTAGAACTCGCAAACCGGCTCAGGCTCGAGCTCGACTCTAGCATGAGACAACTAAGTTTGAGCTCGAGTTGTTAAATTTTTATTAAGTTCGAGTTCAAACTCGCTAAAGATCTAACAAACAAGCTTGAGCACGCTAAAACTTGATTTCGCTCAGCTACCCTCATATCAAGTTTTACATTAATACTCTCAAACAATATCTGAATTGACAAAATTGTCCTCCTATTAGTGCATGTTTAGCCACTAAAGTCTTATATGTTCTATTTACGTATTTGAATCAATAATTATTAGCAATCAAAACATGTTATGCATGAAAATTTTGAAATATAGAAAAATAAAGTTTTTCCTTCATTAATGTTCACTTTAAGATTTCTAATCTAATTCTTAGATGCCTAAATGACATCAAAGGTTGTATACTTAATATTATTAATTAAGGACTTTTTTGTGATGATTAAGAGCCCAGTCTGTTATGCCTAATTGATTCACATCAATCGTGCACACGCACAATCAATGATGTTAAGTGAGGTGGAGGTGCACACCTCCCGCTAGTGAGAGAGTGAGATGTGTAATCTTACCTTTTTTTCTTTATTTAGTGAAATTTGTTGCATCACCCCGAGGACGTAGATAAGTTATCGAATCTCGTAAATCATTATGTCAATGTGTGCATGTGTTCTGTGCGTGTACGTAATTGATGCAAATCGATTTAGGGTACAACACAGTCAATGTAAACTACCAAAAAAAAACTTGGGTTTTTCTGACATTATTCATTAAATTATCACCTTTTTTTAAAGGCGTCAAATGGATCACTTTTCCAATTCCAATCTTTCACCTCTAATATACCCAAATGTCATCTACTTTGCTATTAGAATGTTTTATTTGATTTGCCAATTAAATGAGATTTTGAATTTTCTATTTGATACCCTTTCCTTTTCATTTATGTAGTACTATTATTATTTTATAAAAAAAAGCCTTTTGTCCCAACTGATGAATGGTTGATTAGTCAACTGAATTAGTTGATCATTGGACTAGTGGATACTGAGTTAAAAAGTTACGTTCAGTTAATATACATTAATAAATTTATGGAATGAAAAAAATTTGATACAATCTAACATTTGACACAATATTATTATAGATAGTTTTTTTTTATATATAAAAGATTTTATCTATTAGTCAATAATTTAGATTTTCATTATTATTTTTTCTGAGAAAGGTTATTATTTATAGATTTTTATTGAAAGTCTTATTTATGTTTACATATAATAATTTTTTCTTTGTGTATATAATTGTTTCCATATAAATATTCTTAATACGTAATTAATAAGGTCAAGATATCATCACTATATCAATTAAAAACCAACAGTCTCATGACATGTGTCTTTTTAGATTTTAGAGATTCAAAAAATTGAGAAAGTTGCATTGAGACTTTGGAGTTAATGGCAGTGTTTTGGCTGGCGGATTTGGAGGGGAGATAACTTTTCCTTCGGATAATTTTTTCATCCGGCGTGTGGCTGTCGGATCAATGGAAGGCGGATAATTTATATGCCCCCAGCAGGTGGATAGAGGCGGATAATTTTTTGGGTGGTCTAAACCCTAACTAAAAGTTATCCAGCGGGGGATAAAAGTGTAGAGATAAGAAAAAAATATTAAAGAGAACAAATGTATAATTTATATATATATCTATATATAAATAACATATATATTTTTATATATAAATATTTTATATTTTGTTTCTCTCTATATATTTCTTCCTTTATCTCCCACCCTAGTATCCACCCATTGTACAACGTATCCAAACAAAGTTAGAATTTACTCCCCCCCCTCTAAATTTTTGTGATTATCAGAGACCAAATAACGTTTTGCAATAATATATATACGGTTCCATACTATGTACGGATTATTTTGTAAAAAAATAAATGTTATATATTCACTTTTATCCTTTTTCCGCTCTGATATCACAAAAATATATATAAATCCAGCGTTTAATTTTTTTCTTTTAGGCGACAAGAGATTTTTTTTTGTACACTACGTAAGTTTTCCATATCCCATGTTTGGTAAAACTTGAATTAGGTAACAAAAAGAATTTCAAAAAATAATTTTATTAATTAAAAATAAATTATAATTTAAATAAACAAATATGCAAAAATTAAAAAGTAGGAATACAAACAGTAAATTGTTAGGCCGAGTCCTGCAATCGCAGTCTCCTTAAAAAAGATTTTTCGCCTACCGAGGTTATAAGTTGTTATCGATGTCTTCCCCCAATGATAAAACGGGTAAAACTACTAATTTCGGAACACATCCGAAGTAGCTTTAACGAACTAAACTTTATTTGTCTCTCTCTCTCAAAAACTCAAATGTAAGTATGATTTTTTTATTTTTGTCGTGTTTTTTTCATCTAAATAACTCCTCATTTTATAATTAAAAATATAATTTTTCATGTCTAAAACTCACAGCCATAACCTCCACTTATTAGTTAATTTATGGCTATTATCATAACCGCTATTAAAGGATGTTTATGGCCCCAATAGTGCAGTCAATTAGGACCGTAAACATATTACTTCTATATCATTGCAAACTGACGGATTCGGTTGGAAGCCCAAAACTATCAATTGACATGCAAATATATTATTTAAATATAATTACCATAATATTAATCTTTTCTTAACTTTTTGCTAAAAAGTGGTTGTGAACATATTTTATTCTATAAATAAATAAATAAATAAAATTTTAGATTTGAATCAATGATTTAGAAAAATTTGGGAGAAAAAAAAATTAAATTTGAATCATATGTTCTTTTTTCTATATTTTTTTTTCTTCCATCAAACACAATTTGAAGCAATCACAATCTACCAATAAAATATTTCTTTGTTCTAACCAACTATACAAAAGAGCACCTCATAAGTTCCTGAGCCACCTCCACCCATAAAACAAATCTCAATGATACAAATTAAATGAACAGAGAACACATTAGCGATATTAACAATGTCTCACATTAACTTTAATTTTATTGATGAATCAAATTTCTAAACCCTTGAATGCAATAATTAAAAACTACATAGCAAAGAAAACTTAACATGTGAAGTACTTAAAGAAATATAGAGCCAATCTAGGTTTCATTATGATGGGAGTTTTCGACCTATGGCGTGAGAAATCAATTATGGTACGAATGAGAATATAATATAAAGTAATTATGTGATTTGAAATTTAGAAAGAAATATATAGAATTTTTTTTTAAGATTATTTTCAAAACTTGGATGGATTGACATTTTTTATACTGTGACTTGTGAAAAAGTCTTAATCTTTTCCAAATTAATTACATTCTTAAAAGAATTAATTTGCATTTATGGTAGGATTGAGTATGAAAAAGTCTAGTGAAGGGGAGTTTAACTTTTCAATTAAAAAATTAAGTATAATTAACTTTGATTAATCAGATTCTCTTATTGTATTTTCAATGTTATTAAAAACTCAAAAAATAAAAAAAAATAGGTTGAAACATTCAAGCTCAAAAATTAATTACGTTTTGGTGCAATACATATAGTATAGGATTAAATAAGGAAGATTGTAAAAGAAAAAAATATATTAATCTGAACCATTACATTTAATAAAAAATTCACCTCTTTCCTTTTAGCATTACCGCATCATTAATCAAATCGAACTTATTCTACTTATCTGCCAAATCCGTCATCGATTCTTTTAATTAATATTTAATTGTTTTATATTTGTGAGAGTGATTTGAATATTCTATTCATGGGTTATCTGAAGGGAAAGGGGGAGGAATATTCAACTAGTTTGTTCATGTGAATGTAAATCTGATTTTCGCAAGTCTCAAGCAAATGTACCCCACTAACCACAATTTTCCCAGGAAAATCGCAAAAAGAAAAGAAAAGAAAAGAAAAAGAAAGAAAAGAAAACCCGGATTGGAAGGAGCCGTTACAGCCTCGCCCAGGAAACTCTCGAGTTGTTGCTCTGACAACATTAATATCATAATATGGCTTTTCCTGGCAAATTACACTAACTTCCTCCCCTGAGTTAGAATAATACGTTGTTATTCCTATTTTTGCTTTAT
>CM018896.1:4283930-4286430 GCA_009663005.1 Actinidia chinensis | reverse complement strand
TATACACCTGCTAATTGAAGCCTATGGCCCTTACGAGCTAAAGCAAATAATATAGGCAAATCTGCATATTTGAAAATTTATTTCCATAACCACACAAGCGTCAGTTAAAATATAGGGAGTGTTTCTATGGTCTGAAAAAGTTTGAGCAATGTTATATAGGTGTGAGATTACAAGTGAATAGTGGGATATAGACACCCGAACACTCTTTAGGTGCGATATAAAAAAACTTCTAAACAATTACAAATGGCACGGACACACATCCAATCATCTGGGAATATCATGTTTATTATTTTGTTTGTTACATAAAGACTAATAATGTCTTCAAATTTATTAGTTGATTTGTAGCATAGAAAGGTTGTGTTCCAACGGTGTACAGTTTTTTTGTCTAATGGATCCATACATTTTGAGCCATGTGCTTTACCAAATTTTTAAAAATTTTGGTTCTCGATATGTAGAAGATCTAATATATAGGTGGCATCTTTAATTTTGTAATTTTTTCGTCAAAAATTTTAATCCAGCCTTAAAAACACCTTAAATTTTATATGACAACACATCGGAAGTGATATAAATCGTTACCTACAGGAGTTTTTAATTGACGATTAACATAGTTCAATTGCAAGCGGTGTATTAGTCGCATTATTCAAAAGTAATGCTAAAAATATTATTTTGAATACTAAATTCTGGTAAAACAGTCTTCATAATAGATAAAAAAATATTTTGGGGGGCAGTATGTGGGGGTATTCAATATGCGGAACCAATAATTCTTTTTTGTTAGGATTCAAGAGGAAGTTCAATGTAATGTGCAGTTAGTAGAACATAAAAATGAGTGATTTCAGCTTTCCACATATCAGAAGTGCAAGATATTGTAACTTGGGTGTATGTAGCTTCAGTTGTAATTAATTGATTTTTTTTGAATTGAAAAGTTTTGAAAGCAATCGCTTCTAATTGTTGTCTAGAAACTGACGAAATGAGGATTACATAAATTTTGTTGGAAAACGTTCTTCAAATCTCGGATCAGGCTCCGAATGTAAAAGGTTGTTCCGCAGCGGCCGTTATAAAATCGCTAGACCTTATCTCATTCTAACATTGGAATAAGAAGAAATTACCCATTTCCCCCCACCCCTTCAGTCAAGTTTTATTTGAGATTGTGACCTGTTGTACCTAATTGCTAGCATTTTAGCAAAACATTGAACAGAGTTGTCTTTTAGGTGGCTCGTGTACATGCCCGAGCCTAATAAGCATTTTTCGCAATATTTGCAACTAGCTTTAGCAACTTCTTTTCCTTGCTAATGACTTTGGTTGTTTTTTAAATGTGCCAAAGGTAGATCTTAATTTTCTACCATGTGTTCCTAGATTGGGCGTGTCCGGCATGCCGGTGAGGGGGCCAATCGGATATTTGAGGGCAATTCTAACAAATATCATCAATAGAGATCTCAAGTATAGTATTAGCCTAATGCCATATTTTGTTGTATTGTAAATCACTAGGATCCATTTTTTAATAAAATAAAAAAAAAATTTGTGATAAAAAAACAGAACAATGATAAAAAAATAAATTGATGCTAAGATTACTCAAATCGGCAAAGCGCTTGAAATATCGGGGATGGGATTCAACAACTTCTGCAAACTTTTTCAACACTGAGAAATGCCGCGTAGTCGAAAAAAAAAAAACTAGAGCGTATTGAGAGCCTATGAGGAGAGTGCTGGGAGAAGTAGTAGATTTAGTAAGATGAGTGAGGAAGAAGTATGGAGGATTAGAGGTATTATAGACATTTTGTAGCTTATTGACCCAAAACTATCCAAAAAAACTTTTTAAAAAGGGTTTGGCCGTCGTTTATAGTTTGTTAGGGGGGGGGGGGGGGGAAAAATGGGTAAAATGAAATTTATATATCAATTATATTTTACCCCTAAAAAGTAGCCGTTATATAGCTGTTGGGAGGGGTTTAGGAAAAGTCAAACAAATTTCAAAAAGTATCAACAATAGCCGTTGGGCACATGACAATGGAGCAGATAAAACTTACACGTGTTATATGTTGTTTATATATTAGTTTCTTTATATATAAACGAATGAGTTGACTGGTGTAGTGGTGGTCTAAGTTACCTTAGAATCTTGTGTGAACACACAGGTCTGAGTTCGAAAACCCAACGCTTCCTAATCTAGGTTTTTTTGATAGTTCAAGTGGCTGGGTGTTTGACTTTGAAGTGGGTGGTTGCAAGGTTCAAAACTTGGTAAGCACAAAATTTGAAAATTTTGCTACAGGCCGGTTCGGGGTTTCCTAAGGGTTTTTAAATGGGCCGGGGTTTATTAGCGGCCGGGCTTAAAAATCAATGCCCCAATCCGACGCCGGCTAACAGTAATGGGTTTCGGGCTGGACGGATATTTTTAATGGGTCGGGTTTAACCGTCGCTACAAGTACCGGAGTCGGCACCCGGTTCGGTCTCGCGGGCCCGGGACCCAAATTTGCCCACCTCTATATGAAACAAATGAGTCCTTTACATTTTT
>CM018896.1:4261430-4263930 GCA_009663005.1 Actinidia chinensis | reverse complement strand
AAACTGTTCTCTTTATTTTCTGAAAAACGGTTGCAAGTTGCAAAAAAAAATAATTGTTTTAATTTGAAACATAAACAGTTTTATTTATTTGTTTAATCCTGAACAAAGTTTTTTCCACCACAGTTTTGTTTTTCTGAAAAATAATTTTTGGTTTAAAAAAAATTACTTGTGAAAAAAAACATTTTTCTAGATACGGAAAACAGTTTTATTTTTAAGAGAAAAAAAAAACTATTGATTTCTTAAAAACTGTTTTTTTTTATTCTGAAAGTAGTTTTTAAAATGATTTTGTATTTAATATAAAAAACTGTAAAAGAAACTGTTTTATTTTTTGAAAAATTAAAAATATTTTTGTTTGTAAGAGAAAAAAAATTGTTTTTATTTTTTCTTGAAAAAAAAATTCTAAAAAACAGAAACGTTGGTGGCAATGTGGAGAAATGACTATCCTTCAAAAAATTAGGGAATTTCACATTCTTTGAAATTGAGGAATGATAATTCAATTTAGAATGTTCATTCCGATATTTTTGATGACAAACATTTTGAATGAGCATTTCTACGAATTATCGGTCCATTCTAAAACTCCATTTCAATGTCCACACTATCCTAATACCGTTTACAATTTCCAAATTAATTCCGCCTTCATACTTTGATAAAAAAGATAATGCATTTAATAAATATGGGATGTCAATATTCTCCTTTTTAATAAATTAACTATGGTCTATATATTTGATCAAAGTTCACTTCAATTCTTTATGGTTCTAATTTTAACAACAATTAACAACACTAATGTTTCAATTTAGTATAAAGTAGTCTCTCGGCAATACTCGTTAACATTTAAATAAAAGCAAGGCACATAAATTTGCCCGTGGCTATATTTAGCGCAATTTTACACTATCGAGTCCTTGTTTATTTGTTAAAGTTTTAACATTACCTTTAAAATAATCAAGATCAGTGCTCGCATAAAATGTAGATTAATTTTACACGAATAAATATTTATTTGATATAGGAGTCACATGGTACAGAGAGTGTGATTATGATTGGTATAAATTGTGCCCTCTTTCCTCTAATACCTGTTTAAAAAAATTTTCAAGTTTTATTAACCAACATAGTGTTGTCTTTTTTATTTTGTTTTTATTTTATTACCAGCACGTGCGAAGCGTGTTTGCTAATCATGCATGTTAGAAAATATAGTTTAACCATGTTTTTACTATTTTTTTGCTGGGTTAAAATAATATTAAATAATTATGAAATAATTAAAAAATATTGGTCAAAAGCATAATGTACACACCTAAACACACCAAAAATGTTTGTAGGAATACAAAAATATAGGTACACACCCAAAAATAATACACATTAGACACATCCTCTCGACAAATAACAGTGAATTACGCCATAATTAGGGTTAATTAGGGCGGATCCACTGTATTTAGAATATGATTGGTACACACCAAAAGTGGGTGTGTACAAGACCCACTCATTTTTTTTACTCTCACAAATAAGTGGGACCCGCCTAATTAGGGTTTTTAAAAAAACATGAAAACCCTAATTAAGGCGGGTCCCACTATTTTGTGAGAGGGTAAAATGGGTGATTCTTATACACACCCACTTTTTGGGTGTGGGGGTGATACCTATCACTACTCGTAATTGATAAGAGAGTGTGTCTTGTACACACCCAAAAATGGGTGTGTAACCTATCATTTGTTTTAGTAATATAAAAATGAATATGTACATACCAAAATGTACACACCCCTCTCCACAACCCAGTGGGGTGTAAGAGAAAATGTACACACCCAACCTTCATTGTTATTAGTAATACAAAAAGATAGGTACACACCCAGACACACCCTCTCAGCAAACACGTGGGATTCCGCCCTATTAGGATTTTAAAAAAAAAACCTTAATTAGGGTGAATCTCACTTATTTGTAGAGGGTAATGTCTTGTACACACCCAAAAATTAATTTGTAGCTATCATAATAACGCTGAACTAGCTCGATCACATCACTGCCAGATAATGATTTGGTACACACCCAAAGTGGGTGTGTACAATACACACCTATTTTACCCATCTCACAAATAAGTGGGACTAACGCCCTAATTGGGTTTTTAAAAACGTGACAATCCTAATTAGGGCGAATCCCACTTTTTTTGGTGAGAGAGTAAAAAAAATGGATGTGTCTTATACACATCCAAATGGGTGCGTACCTATCACTACGCCACTTTCAATATGCAACTTCTAAACAAACGGAATCATCCTCGCGTCATCACTTCTTCCTTATCTCAAATAACATTTTTAAGGACAAATTACACTTTATGACCTTATGTTGTCATTTTCATTTTCGACTTTACAATTATTTTTTTAAAAGATTTCCTAGATTGTTCCAACACTCACTTTCATATTTTTGGAGAAGTTTGACAATGCACCTTATTCAAGTCTTAATTAAATTCACTTCAGAACAAACACAAACGCAAACTCACGCCACCTCGCACCCCTCTTCTTCTTCT
>CM018896.1:4208930-4216430 GCA_009663005.1 Actinidia chinensis | reverse complement strand
TATAGATCAACACGTGGAGGAAGTTTGCTAGAGAAGCATTTTTCAATTTCTGTTAATTAAGGGTGTAGCCTAGGGTTTTATACCATTTATTTAGGGTTGAATAAGTTCTATATACACACACATGAGATTAATTAGTGATCAGTCAGACGTCAACTCGAACCCAAGCTGCAGATGTCATTTCTTTGTCCTGGACGCCAGACGAAGTAATTAATTGCGGCGCCCTAATCGTGCGCTCAGGCAAGGATGGAAACAGTAATAACCATTAAACTTCTAATTCTTACCTCCTGAATTAATACTTAAATAATACCAGGATTTCCCCATTATACATACACCCCATAATCATATATAAACTGAGTTCACATCCCCACTCCGGGGTAGCACCTTTGAATGCTATATTCTTATCAGAGATTTGAGATAAAATGTAATTTTATCTCGGGAGGTTTTTAGCCGAATCAAATACAGTATCCCTAATGATTTCTCATCTTTGTAGGTCTCAATTTTGGCATCACAATACATATCTACATCTATCTATAACGTTGAAGTTGAGAAACTGACCCTTTTGACAGTACCGGTTGAGACCGTTGAAAATGATGAGTTAGCTAAGCAATCAAACCAAAACAGTCTAAATAATGCAATGCATGGAAGAGATTTGGAATGTAAGTATTAGGAATCGCTACAACCTAGATTACAATGCCCAGATGGTGGAACTACAAGTTAATTGTTTTCCGTTATCACATAATTATTGGTTTGGAAAAAACAAAGTGAATAAGGGAGTGTTTGTTGTAACATTTTTATTGCAGATCAGGTTTCTTTCTGTCCTTGCAAATTATTTGTCAGACAGTGTTTATCACAATTTTGCTTTTTGCTGATCACGAAAGCCAAAATAATTTAAAAACTTTAAAAATTTTGACAATTTTCTACTTTTGATTTGAGTAGTAATGTGTGTTTTTAATATAACTTCAAGTACAAAAGATTACCACAGGAGTACCATGACAGCCCAAGAGATTATGTATTTGTTGTAGCGGAACTATATTAACATTTTTCTTATTTAAAAACAAGAGTTAAAAATATCAAAATGGAGCTTTTTTTAAAATCAAAATTTTTCAAAATTTGTTTCCATTCACTGAAGCAAAGTTGTGAAAAAGACTCTGAATACAGCTTTGAAATAAAAAAAGTAGAAGTTGCTGCAAACACTAGCTTATACGCTCTCTCTTTTTTTTTTTTTTTTTGGGGGGGGGGGGTTCTTTTAGCTTATACTAGTAAAAAAACTCTTTGGCTGGATTTGTTTATTATATCTTTTGATATGAACTTCAACAAAGTAAATTAATATATTGCCAAATGCTCTTTTTTTTTTTTTCACCCTCCTTTGTTTTCCTGTTGTGCAAGTTGTACAAAGGGGGGGATACATAGTTCCATAGGTCTAAATCTAAAGGTTATAAGATTGGAAAAAAGAGTTGTGCCAGGTCAAGCGCCTTTAACGAAGAAGAAAGACAAATTGCAAGAGAAATACCATACATACATATATATATGTATATATGTATAAATGTTGTATATATTTATAAACGTTTGACATGTATCCATGAGGAGATGGAGATAATTAAACCCACAATGGCTGGACAGAAGTCAATAAATTAAATTGTGTTTAGTATTCGTATACTTTGATAGGCAAAAGTAAAAATTTTTGTACAATTTATACATATATATATTTTACGACCTTATGTACGGGGGGGTGTTTGTTAATGTTATAAAAATTAAAATTTCTGCTTTTTCTAGAGAGATTATGATTCTGGCTATAGAAGAAGTTGCTTAAAATGTTATAATTGCTGTGTAACATAGATTTAAGCAGATGTGTTGTGTTGCTAGCAAAGGTCTAGTTTTTTTTTGTAAAGTTATCCTACCTTAATTTAATAAAAATAAGTAAATACATTTATATTTTTAATTAAAACTACTTACCAAGCAAAAAAATACTCAATGCTCATAAAAAATTTAAATCACTCAATACACAATTAAAGGTGAACGGCGATTATCGACGGTCGGAGACCGTTGCATACAAAGAGACCAATGTCGTATCATTGTATGAGAGAGAGATAAAGGAGAGAAGGAACAAAAGAATAAATAGAGTCAAAGATTAGTTGGTTATTTAGAGAGTACTAGTAATGCCCGTTTCCCACGGGCACTATTATAAAAAAAAGACCAACTCTTAGGTTCTCGTTTTAAATTGCTATATTTTTTTTTTTTGGTTTTCGTATGATAAATTTATTAAATATTATTTTTACTTAAATATTTTATTACAACCATGAATAAATCATGTCAATAAATATAAGCGTATTCAATGGATTTCAACGTAGTACTCCCCCCAAATGGAAAAAAATATAAATTGAAATTCAAAATAAGTTGTGTTTTATAGTATAAATACTAGTTTGGAAGATTAAAAATATGTGTGGCTTATATTATATTTTTTTATCCAATAAATTTATTTAAATATTTAATTTACTTAAATATTTCATTCACAACATTTGGATAAAATTAATTTAAAAATATAAAAAAAATTGACGTATGAAAATAACTTTCTTTCTATTTGAGATAAATTTTTTATCTGCTTGATTTTTACTTTTAGTTATCTATTAAGTGAATTTTTTCATCGATTAATTAATATTTATACTTTTTCGGTTTTTTAATGAAAAGAAGTTTTAAAATAAAAAATTCTCTAATTTAGAGAAAGTTCACTAAAAATGAAAAAAAATATTTTTATCTCCAAATTAAATAATTTTTTTTATATCTTTAGGACTATTACCTAAAATAATAATAAAAAACTTAATCCAATATTAAAAAAATATTAAAACATAAAAAAATTAAAATGGAGAGAAAAAATGTTGGTGTTTTAATTTTGGTTAAAGGGTCCCACTAAAAAATAATCCAAGGGTAAAATATATAGGCCCATATTGAAGGCGGAATGTTTTTTTCATTGGATAATAATATATATATTTATGGGGGGGGGATGGGGGGGGGGGTAGCGTCTCACATTTTTGAGAAAAACAAAGTTTATATTTTAGGCGAAAAAAATAATTAAGTAAAAAATCTAGCCGTTGGATTAACTCAAATGAATTTTTAAGTAGATAATAAGAGATAGATTTAGAATTTAAACGTAATTGTGATTTACTTATAGATATTTATACATAAGCATAAAATATATATCATTTTGCTTTTATAATAGGGTAATAGTTAAAAGTAAAAGTTTAGAATATGGATTGGATAGCTTCCAAAAACAGCTATTTGGGCCCTCAAAAAATGCTACAAAAAATTTTTTCCCTACTTAAGAAAAATACTCAACACTTTAAAAGGTATTTTTTTAATAACTACAGCTGAAAGTTACTCAAAACATAATTACAAACACCACCCACACACAAGCAGTTGAGTTGTTTGTATTACTTAATTCAAGCGGGTCCTATCTCAAATTTCAAGGCTTATTATTACTTTTTAAAGCTTTGTTGCATAACTTTGATGAGACAACCTCAATCATATCATTTTTCTTCACTAAATTTTCATGAACCCAAACAGTAATGATGTTTCCTGTAGGTGTCCCATCCCTTGCAAAGGTTGCACTAAAAACTTAGTGATATTTTCTTTCCCTTTGTGTCCACATCAACTACGCCGTTCCACTCTTTTCTATTGCTTTGTTTTTCTTTTCCCCCTCTCTTTAACCTTAAACAGCCCGCTCCCCCCTACCCCGCTCTCACTAGATCTCCAAACTTCCCATTTTCCTTCTTCCTTTTTTCCAATTCCTCTTCTTCATTTCTCCTCTTCATGCAGGGAAAGAACCTAAGTAGCCCCATTGGGAGCCCCGACTCCGATAAAGTGCAAGACCGGTTCCTCCCCATCGCCAACGTTGTCGGATCATGAAAAAGTCCCTCCGCCCCGCGAATGCAAAGATAATCGAAAGAAGCCAAGAAGCCGTGCAACGTGTTGTCTCCGAGTCATAGCTTCATAACTGGTGAAGCATCCGAGATGTCAGAGCGAGAAGATAAAGACGATCAAGCGGGATGTATCTTAATGTGGGCCATGACAACTCTAGGTTCGAGAAGGGGTTGGCCTTTGGTGGTTAATTTGAACAAGTAAGGGAGACTGAGGGAGATCATAAGCCCCAATCGCTAACAAAAAGACCAATCCCTAACCGTTTTAACAGTACTATCTATATCAACTAGGTTTGATCTCAAGAGTTTCAATATGACATATGTGCTTGGGGCTCAAGGGCTTCAAAGAGCTATGTAGACTATGGAAGAGTTACTGCTATGGAGAGAATTTGGTGGGTGGTGGCTTAGTAGGGGCAAGATCGCACGAATTCTTGACGATAATGGGAAAAGGCTATGCCAACTCTCTTCATCCAGGATTGAGTGGTAAATTGCACTGCGATAAGAGATTTTTCTATCCAAACTATTATAGTCCTTCTGTTCAATGTATTGATACCACACGATATAATAAAGTTTGAAACACCAATCACCGAGACAAACGTGTGACTACAATGCATTTGGATTGAGAAAGAGATATTTTGGGATGATGTCCCGTGCCTTCAATTTACTAGCTTAAAGTACTAAGCACCCTCTCTCTCTATTGGTCTGTCGGTGCCATGTGATTTTACCATTGGTTGTTATTTTGGGTGTCCAACAAGTCGTATATTTTGAGTTTTTGAATATTGGTAACTTTCTAGACCAGTAATTAGATATATCTATAAAAATCTGAATACTAAGTCATAGAACGGAAGAGATTCTCATGAATGTTAATGTTATTTGTTTTAACTGTGTTGATGTGAATTTATTGGGAAGAGTTACTTCCGAGTGATTTGGTGCACGCTACTCGTTTTTCTCTCTCAGTCAGTTTGGACTTTTTTTAAAATGATTTGTTTCCTAATCTTTTGTCAAGACAATAAGAAAAGTAATTAAAAAAAACAAAGAATTACCAATGCTTTAAATAATAATAATAAAAAATGTTTTAAGCCTCAAACCAACATGGTACTTTCAAATTCTGAGACCAAATCCATTTTTATAAAATATACAACACTTTCTCAAACCTAACGATTTAAATAAATAAATTGAAAACTCAATGATATTTTTTTAACAAAAAGAGAGCCCAACTACTAAATAATTTACTCAAAAAAATCACAAAGGAACCCATCCCATAGCATTCCTTGGGAGAAGACATTCATTCTATTGAACCACTAGCTTCAATTTGGAATCACCAAACATCTAGAGTGTCAAGCGGACCCATTGCCGCACGGCACTGCACGACACGTCACGCAAAAACCGACACGAGCCGCTTTGGGCACGCATGCAACGACACAGGCACGAGGCACGACAGGGCAGAGCACGGCACTATTTGGCCTCTCACACCACGGCACGGATGGCACGGCACGGTCAAAACCCGGCACTTCATGGTCAAAAAAGCCGGCCCGGCAACGGGCATGACACGATAGTTGATTTGGTTTGGCACGGCACGACACCACACTCCACAGGACTTAGCCAAACACGGAACGGCACACAGCATGGCACGAATGTGTCAGGGGCACACATGGTACGACAACGATAATTGGCCTGACCGACCGGAAGTGACAAGACGGATTAATTATTAAATAAAATTAAAATCAAATTTAATTAATCACTTACTTTGCATAGTAAAATTTTTTTTAAAAAATTTAAAAGAAAATAAAAAAAAGTAAAATATAATTTTGACTTATTTATGGGTCATGGCTGTAAATAAATATAATAAAAAAATATATTTTTATTAAATAAATTGACTTTTCAAATCCATAATAAGAAAAATTGAGAAAAATTTAAAATAAAATTTGATAACAAAAATAAAAATAAAAATAAATAAAAATTAATTTTAAAAACCAACTATAATTTTAATTTTGACTTATGCCCATATAGGCCATATAAGACAAAAATTAAAATTTTAAAAAATAAACTTATTTTATTTAAAAAATGAGAAAAAATCAAAATAAAATTTTCAATAATAAAATAAAAATAAAACTTTTTGAATTGATAGACTCAAATGAATTTTTGTAATACAATATATGTATAAAAATTTAATTATATTCTGCGCGAAAAACCACTACAATCGCAACATAATAGACAATTCACAACATTCACTTTGTTTGTATTGTCACTCTCATCGCCGAATTTTTGAAATCTATCGAATAATTGGAAAAGCCTTTCCATCTCTACTTGTTGAATATAACATGTGGTGTCATAAACCCCTCGAACTGCACTTTTTTCATATTTTATTTTTTTTTACTTTGTGAATATAATCGAGGTGGGTGTATAACCCCTCGGAACTACAGACGTTTTGTTCACATTTATAGTTGGTTTGTGATATTTTAATTTAGAGATTCTGCCTAGATTCTAAACAATAGGACATTAGATTCTCAATGACCGTTAATAACGATTTGTCGTCATTTACACTCCTTATAAATGTATTGTTAGTTGGTGTAATTTTAAAGCGACCGACACGACCGATTAAAAAACGGACATAGCACGGCACGATTAAGTCGACCGGCACTGCACGGCATCATACGGTCACACGACTAAGTTAGGCGCGCCGACACGAAACGCATAATTAAGTACGCGGGCCCCACGCACAGCCGATTAAGTAAATGGACCAGCTTGGCACGACACTGTTATAAAATGGGCACGGCACTACACGCAAACGAATAAAAAAATAGCACGACATGGCACGATTAAAATGGCAACGCGCACGATTAAAGGCACGGCAACGCAAGGGCACTTTAATTAATGGGGCCCAGCAAACACCCGGCACGAAACATGATGGCACGGAAGAAAAGTGGCACGCACGGCACTGCTGGCACTTCCACCCTACAACACTTTCCAAATGCATCATAGTCCCTAACAAAGATCTCTAAATGTTCAAATACACCATTAGTTATCATTCCTAATAATGCAGATTTGAATTCATGGAATTACATACCTACATCTGTTTCTCCCTGCAGAAAGGAAAATATAGAACGAACTTAAACTGCGGTAAAACTTATCGAGAGTGAATGAACTAAAACTGAATTCCGAGCTAGTGAAGTCTAGACTACGGTTTTGCAAAATCAAAAGCCTTGACTGTGGTCCCATAATACATCAAATCTATAACGGCACTAGTAACTCTATATTTCCATGTTTTTCCGCCTCAAAAAAAGAGTGTAACTACAAGTTACAGTTAAAATACATCCAGGGAAGGCCTGGCAATTCCCGCAAGGGGAACTAAATCTTTCGCCATCTTAGGCAGCCGAAATTAACAATTCAGCATTACTCAACCACAGTGAAACACACGAGTCGGTCCTCACATCGACGCACAGACTACATGCGCCTTCCCGTAATACCTGTTTATAAATGGAGACTGCACGGGAAATACAAAACACAAAGAGGTAACTCACGTTTATTGTTTCCTTTCTATCCCATCAGGTCCCAGAATACACAGAATACAAAACAATGCAGTACCAAG
>CM018896.1:4186430-4193930 GCA_009663005.1 Actinidia chinensis | reverse complement strand
TTTCCTCCTAAAATAACTATCTAACTAATCTAAACTTTAAATAAGATAACTTTTTTTTTCACAAATTTTTTTTTTTTCAACCCTCTCGATATGACCTTTTTTTTTTACTTTCAAATTTTAATACCTTCATTTTTTTCTTCAAACTACAATTTTTTTGCCAATTCAATCATTTATTTCCTTTTTTATACTCTATTATTCTTTTTTTTAATACCCCTTGATTTTTTTTTTTTTTACTTTCACTTTCGAATTTTTATATAAAAAAAAATATGATAAATTTTAATAACTCTTTATTTTTTTCTTTTAATACGCCCTTAATTCTTATTTTTTTTTTTTACTTTTTTACTTTCAATTTTTATATAAAAAAAATTTATGATAACAAATTTTATAACTTGTTTTTTTACTCTCACTTTAATGTTTTTTATATAAAAAATATATGAATAAGATTTTTAATATTTTTTTAAAATGTCGATGGGTTGATAGTTATATATTATTTTGTTATTTTAGACTATCTTGAAAATTAATAATGTATTGTTTAGTAGTTTTTGATTATCATAAACTATATAATAAAATAATACGTTTAACGTATCAATACATTAGTAAATTCAACATTATATAGAACAGAATTTCTAATCATATCTCCCCTCCAAACTAATTTATATATATTATTTTTTATAATTTTTTTTATATAAAATCAAAAGTGAAAGTAAGAAAAAAGAATCAAGGGTATACAAAAAAAGACTCAAATAACAAATAACATATAACTTCAACCTACAAAATTTAAAAAAAATATTAAAAATCTTTATTATATTTTTTTTTTCTTTTATAAAAAAACATAAGGTGAGAGAAAAAAATTATAAAATTTTATCATAATTTTTTTATAGAAAACTTAAAAGTAAAATAAAAAAAATAAAAAAGAATCAAGGGGTATTAAAAGAAAAAAAAATAAAGGAGTTATAGAATTTTAATATATAAAAAATCTATAAAAATTCGAAATTAAAAGAAAAAACAAGAATAAATGGGTATTACCCAACAAGAACAATGTTTAAATTTGAAAGTTCATGTGATGTAGAAGCGCTTGCCTTTTCTCTATATAGAGAAACTTACAACTTTTCTAATATCTCTTTCCCCTTTTCATTTTTTTTTTTTTTTCTTCCCACCGCCTAATTTGAGGTGAAAATGAGCCCTTGGATCAATTCAAATGAATTTGAGCCCGTAGATAGCGCGAGATAGATTTTGGATTCAACTAAATCCTGATTATATATAGACTTAGTAATTGCCCTTTGCCCACGGGGCATTACGCAGCGCAAAATCTTAATGTCAATTTTTAGAACATCATACTTGTGTAATATAACTAACTCAAATAATCAAGAAGAGTATTCATATGATCCGATCTTATCACTTTCAGTTATCAATGCAAAACTATCACATAAGCAAACCAATAAAAAAAATCTCCTTACAACAAAAAAATAAGAAAGATTAAATCTCAAATCGGAGGAAACTTTTTTTGAGTCTTCAAAAAAAGTACGGTTTTCAATGATGAGAATAAATCTTAAAATTTTCCAACCTCTTCTTAGTAAACGGACAAACTTTGCCAAAGCATTAAACAAATTAGTAAAGGGACTGATGGCAAAGCAGAAAACCTTCATAAAAGGGTAGGGTTTTCATTTGTGATATGATCAAATATGGATTGAACGGTGTGATATGGGCCTACCATGTGAATAGCATTCATTTAAAAATAATCTGAAAATTAATTTTTTACTATTGATTTATCTTAAAATATGAACTCTTAAATTTAAAATTATAGTTTTTCTTGGAACTCTCTTTCATACTTTTTAAATACATTTTATTGCATAAAAGAATCTCTAGTTTTACTATTTAACTAGACATGAAGTATTGTTTACTTTAAAGTTGCTACATTTAGCAATAATTAACATTTCTATTCAATTAAGCAACACTCGCTTACAGGAATTAGATAAACTTGCTTTTCTAGTTAGTAAAATAATATTTTTCTTAAACCTTGTGGCAAATTGTTAACTATTTATCTTGAACTGAATATTATATTTGCCTTTTAGAGGTTTTGAAACTGGAATATTATATGCTATGATTATAAGTAATTTTAAAAAAAAATGACATGCCTTAGGGAAAAGATTCGGTTAATTTAAATTGTTTTTTGGAACATGGCTGCTAGCATGGCGCATGAGTGGCTGAAACCAGAGATGAAAGGGGAAAAATACATAAAAAGTCATAGAGTTTGACCTTGATTACAAAACTAAGCTTTAAATTTTTTTATTTTAATAAATTAACTTAAACTTTTAAACTCGTCACCAATCTGAACCATTCGTTAGTCTCTGTTTATGTCGTAGCTTGACCACACGAAGTGATTCCCACCAAACAATGGAATATAAATACGCACACAAACTGGAAACCACTTTAAAAGCCCCAATTCACCTATTTTTACTCGAAATCAGCCATTTATTTCACTATCTTAATATATGTTCTAATTGTAGGATTATGCATTTCTAATTACGAGAATCACTTAAATAACGGAGGTTGGGGATGATTCGAATTGTGCCAAGTTAAAAAAATACAGAATTTAATTATTATGATTGAAAACTTAAATTTAATCTGTATCAATGTCAAATTATGGAAAAATATATTTTTTAATTTTGTTACTGTGGACCCTATTAACATTTAAAAATTAACTATAAAGGAAAAATCTATTTTTAAAAAGTCAAAAACTTGCAATTCTTTTCTGTTTTTTGTTTTTGGTTTTGGTGTTGACATGTTTTGAGCAATTATATATGTCATAAAGAGTACTAAAATAAAATTAAAAAAATTTCAGTACATAAATAGAATCTAAAATGGTTGAGTTATTAAATAAAGATGTAATTGTTCACTTACTTTTTATATATTTCTGATAATCAGTATATTTGTAATGTTCCAAAATAATACTAATTTATTTACTTTTAAAATTAATGTAAGATTTTTTCTTAGAAGTATTTTTTATGACAAAAATGATAAATTGCTGTTTGATTAGGGCTTTTAATTAATTCTTCGTAATAACACTATTCACATAAATAAATCTTTATTTTTTTCTCAAAATACCAAATAAACAAATCTAATTTCTACTAACTCTCTCAAATAAACAACAACATTAAATAAATAAGGACATTAAACTCGCCATTAAAACTCCGTTATAATGTTGTACAGAGACCTGCGCATTTGGAAGCTGCTTATAGGTTGTCTCTCCTCATCAAAGATACAGGTGTAGGCCACTGAGCAAATTCCTCCATAAGATATTCTACCAAAAGCTTGATGGGTTGTATGGTGTGGTGTAGGGATTGTACTGATGGGTTCGGGGCAACGGGCAAGCCCAAAAAGCTATGGAGTTTGCGAGGGCATGGTTCTCTCCTATGTAGAAAGCCGAGGTGGGGGTCACCTCACTTCTCTTCTGCTTTAAACTTCTTCAGTTTTCGGCTTTAACACGTTTTTGAAAGCCTGAGTTTTCGGCAGGTGTCTCTCTCACTACGCAGGAAGCAAAGTTTGCATTTTGGTCTAAACAAGTTTTTGAAAACAAAAACATAAAAAATGGAGGGAAATATGAAGCGAGAAGCGAGAAGAAGGAAAGCAATAGGGGTACCTTTGTGGGGAGTTGAAGATTGGGTTTGTACCTACAGAACGGTTTCTCGCTCCTGCGATAAAAGACGGAGAGAAGCGAGATCAGAGATAGAGATCGATTAATACAGGTTTCCGATTGTACTGCGATGATGAGTCCACTCCTATTTGATGCGATTGGAGAAATGATCCCAAAAAGCACCAAACACAGAGAGAGACAAAAAAACAGGTGTGATGAGGTTACTCTCACACAAAAAAACAAACAACAAAGACAGACAGGAAATAAGGGTCCTAAAGTGTGGAGGGCAAACCAAACTTGGGAGGCTGTATATGGAAAGGAGGTGATGTGAACAGAGAGTGATTGGAGGCCAAAACGGTTTTGCAAACAGAGAGTGAATGGGGTTGAGTGAGATCAGCGAGATGGAGTGAGTGAGAGAGAGAGAGAGAGGGGGAGGGAGAGGGGGTGGGAGGGGGAGGCGACGGGGGAGGGGTGGGAGGGAGGGGGAAGAGGAAGAGAGGGGGCGGGGGGGGGGGGGGGGGGGGGGGGGGGGGGGGGGGGGGGGGGGTGGGGGGGGGGGGGGGGGGGGGGGGGGGGGGGGGGGGGGGGTGGGGGGGGGAGGGGGGGGTGGGAACATTGAGCCGTGTAGTGATAGTGAGTATGGTTAACTGGTCTCAGGCATTGACCGTGTGAACAACCTACCTTGCGTGAGAGAGACGATAGGTGTGGCGTGATAGTAATAGTTGATTTAAAACCGAAATGATCTTGACCGTTGTTAAAAATAAAAAACCAATCTCAACCTTTGGATAAAAAAGTGGAAAATTTTTGGGCAGGAAAAAATAATTTGGAGGTGAATTGAGCCGTTTGGATCAACTCAAATTGATTTTAACCGTAGAAGCGAGAGATAGATTTGAATTCAAACGTAGTTGTGATTTGATTATAGAAATAATATACTCATTTGAATTAAAAAACTATATCCCGCTATCTACAGTAACATCCATTGAGTTGAATCCAACAAGATGAGATCATCTGAATTATTTTTTTCTTCCAAAACTATCACTGTTTTATTTTCAATGATGTGGGCGCCACGTAGATTATTATTCAATCGGGACAAAAATCTCTAAATAGAGGCATTTTTTTAATCATTGGAATCATTTTTAGGGGACACAAAAAAAAATATTAAAACACCTATTTATTTCCCTTCATTTCTCTCAACTTATCAATTTTTTTTAAATCATTATAGTTTTTAATTTATTCTTATTTTTGTAGCCATATATCTCTTGTATAGCACGCAATTATATATTTTATTTAACATTTATATCTTATCTGTTTTTTAGATTGTAAACTCTAAGTGACATATAAAAATATATTTTTTTTTATATAGTACCCAGAACACAACAAATACTAGTTTAAGATAGAGATAGAGAGAAAGAGAAAGAGTACTACACAAAAAAAAAAAATGACCGAATGACTTTACCGAAAAGTTTATCAATGGCACAAAATGACGTCGTTTTGGTGGTAAAACAACCAAACTCGTCGTTTCAAATCCCCAAAATGTATTAATAAATAAAACAACGTCCGTTTTTATTATTTTGCACAAACGATGTCATTTTTGTTCTATCAATAAATTTTTTGATAAACCATCGGTCACTTTAGTCTTTCTCATACATATAATGCATGTATGTGATCTTCGTCTTGTCTCTCTCTAGTACTGAGTTTCCTGCACACAAGAAAAGTGCAAGTTTGTACATTTTACTCTCACAAGTTTTTTTTTTTATTCTTAAATATTAATTAACAAGCTCCAAATTTTGCAAAAATAACAAAATAATGAGTATTATTTTCAGGTTGTTCTCACAATATTTGAAATTTATTGCTATTAGTAACAAATCACCTCGGAATTTAAAATATTTATTTTCTAGAGACTAATAAATTATTATAAATACTAATAATACATATTAGCAATAAATTAAAAAGGCATCACTAATATGGACCTACTAAAAACTAAAAATGGTGTGCTGGCTGGTACGAAATTAATAATTTTTAATTTTATCCCAAAAAAATATATTATCAATTTATAAAAAAAAATATCGCCAAGGAAAACTTTTAATTTGATGTTACTATGAAGAGTCGATTAGTTTATTTAGATCAGAAATCTTCTTGTGTGCCTGCCTAGTCGAATTTTGCCTCCCCATATTGACTTGCCAATTGAATGTTTGGGACATGCTCAAGTAAGTCGGCTAATAGTTGGTGCTCTATTAGGATATTTTTTAAGCTCGGTGCTTGAACCAATTCGGCGAATAGTATCACACTAGTTTAGAACATCCCGAGCGGTGTTCAGGCAAATGAAGAATTGTTTTGTTGTTGTGTAGCTAGATTTCAGGATGGCTTTCAACGCTTATTAATTTTTTTTCTATTCATAACATTTTGGAAAATGGCGAAATATAACTTTCTTTGACCGAAGTAAATCTGGCTTGCAGCAACATATAAAAAAATTATTAGACAGCAACACTTATAAAAAATTATTAAGTAAAAAATCCCTTGTGTATGAACTAAAGTAATGAAAAGTAAACCTAATAAAATGACGCAAAATTTGCCGAACTGATAGAGATTGTATTGATGAAAAATTGGTTACCCATTATAGGTAGTTTGGTACAAAAATTGTGTAGTTACAAAATCACTAATAGACTTTCTCAGTGGCTTGGAATTTTCAAGGTCTCGGAACTTATTTGGCCTCGATGTCCTGATGTTATAAGCTCATGTGCCCCGATGTTATTAACCTCATTTGCCTCCAAGCCGAGTAGTGTGTGTTTTGAGTCAATTTCCCAAAACCAACGGTGTAGTGGAAGGAAGGTGATTGCAGACAAGCGGTGGCACTAGGAGTTCCTGGGCTCAAACATGCTTAGACGGCTACAAGACAACAACTGTGAGAATGACTGATCAGACCTATTCGGAGACGTCTCTCCGACGGTCAAATCAATGTACGAAGAAAATAAAGAGAAAGAGAGAGTCTTAAGCTCTGGTTCTAGAGGAGAAGTTAAAGATAAAATTAGAGAGTTGATACCTGTGGAATGGGAGGATAGTGCTCTTTTTATTAGCGTAGCTCGAAACGCGTTCGACCACAAGCAGTTGATGGCCAGAACGTAGGTGAAATGAGCCAATCATGCCCTTATGGACGTGGTTGGTAACTAGCTTTATCAATCATAAGAACTTGAGGCCTCAGTGTGTGGGTGCAGGGGGGATTCGTGGGTACACTACCCTCTGCACCCCTACAACTCGGTCAAGTAAATCCGTTTGATGATCTTTGTGCTCGTCGTTCGAGCTGGCCATACTGAGGTGGTAGATCGGAGTTTACTATAGAGCGATGTCTAGTACGACGCACAGCGGAGCTCAACCACATTATGGTGGGTTTTTATCCCCGAGATTCCCTTCAACAGACCGGTGGTAAAAAGTCATAATACTCCTCAAATGGACCCCCGGGGGACTGGAAAGGTTTTCGTCCACGTAATTGACAGACGCGTCAATGATTGAAGGGACTCAAATTACTCAATAATGACTAGTAATTCTTCAGGGATGAAAAAGACAGAATTGTGCAAGTAAAGGAAGGGCCGTTTGGCTACCGGATATGGAGGGGGATAACTTTTCCACCTAGATAATTTTTTCATCACGGCGTTGGCTGGTGGATACATGGAGGACGGATACTTTATGCTCCGGATAATTTATGCACCAGGAGGGGATAAAGGCGAATAATTTTTGGGTGACCTAGACTCTAACTAAAAGTTATCGAAGGATAAGGGGTGGGGAATAAGAAAAAAAATATATAAAGAGAAATAAAAGTCTAATTTTTTTTATATAGATAGAGAGAGAAATAAAATAATATATTTTTAATA
>CM018896.1:4176430-4178930 GCA_009663005.1 Actinidia chinensis | reverse complement strand
TACAAGATGATGTGTTGATGCTTCTCTTCTCACCACCTCGTCTGAACCGGCCCTCCATTATTATTTTCTGTTATTTCTGTGCAGTCTTTTTGGTGGTTGTCTATTTTTTCACCAGCCAAAGTGCCAATACTTGCATTGCCACCCCCCTGCATATATTATATATATATAAGAGTAAATTACACTTTTCTCCCCCATTACTTTTACTTGAGTTTTATTTTGCACTATTTATACTAATGTGTAAGGCAACCTTTACACTGTATATCAAGTGTCAATGTGACTCTTCCATCCACTTCCATTGAATTAAGGGTCATGTTGTTCTCTTTAATGAGGTTAGTGACCTGTTTTTCTATCACTTATATACAATAATAAATGAAGTATCGACATTTACTTGACTTAAAAATACAAAAATATTTAGTGCACAATTTAAATAAACATTTCAAAGTAAAATTTTAGGTAAATAATGCATATATTTGTAACGTATATCCGGTTATATGTTGTCATGAACCATGTTTAGCCAAAAGATCATCTATTCCCAAGTTCTCTTGTCTCCGGTTCTAATGCATTAACATACGTGTTTAATTAGGGCTGTCAAAAAAATCCGCGAACGCGAAACCGATCCGATTCGAACCGATTCCGTAGGTTTTTTATTGGTTCCATGGATTATGGTCTGGACATCGGATTGAAAAATTCGAAAGCTTTAATTCGTTATTCGGGCCATGGGATTTTCAATAAGCAAACCGTGGATTAACCGAACCGGACGGAAGATTAAAATATATAAATGACTTATATCATATATAATAAAATATTAGAATAACATTTGGAATTGTAATTGTTAACTTATTATTGTTACTTATTTATTCTAATTCATTCAATTGGTTAAATAGAAGTTAGGGGTAACCAGTGAATTTTTATTTGTATTTTTAACATACTTGCACTTACACAAAAGTAGAAGTGTAATTTCTATTTTACAAGTGTACACTATCTTTTTTGGTGATCTGACATAAACTCATTATAAACTATTTGTATAACTTGGTCCATGAGGTCCATCTACATGCATCAAGGGTTCAATTAATGTATAGTCTTTTCAATTTTTTCTTTACTGCTACTTATTTATTTTTTGAATCGACTATTGTAGGCTTGTTAATGGGTGCTAAACCCATGAATTTTGATTTTTTTTTAATTTCGTGGAATATAAACAATCCGTGGATTAACCGTATCCGAACGTGGTTTTTTTTATTTTTTTTTTGAACCGAACCGTAGATTTTTGGTTTGGCACGGATTGTATTTCTTAAAAAACCTAAAAACTTTTGGGTTTTTTTTTCGGTCTTTGGATTCAACTAATCCGGACCGATCCAGACCGTTGACACCCCTAGTGTTTCCTGCAGCCAATTGTTAGGTGGTCGTGGATCGTCAAGTTTCTAAAAATGTTCATTGTTCGACCCACTCAATTTTTAAAATCTAAAGGGAAGCTCTAAATAAATGCAAACCAATGCATCTCATGTACCACCACCACAAAACACATATTTTTTAATACAAATTTGTCGGTTTAAATCACAATTATCTTCAAGCGGACAAAACAATTCCTGCAATTTCTCACTCCCTACACCCCCCTCACCGCCATCCCTACTCCTAACCTGGCTATCCCTCTCCGCACCAACCGCTCAACACCTACCCTGAAGTTCATCCCCCCATCCAGAAGCGCCACAGAACCCTCCGCTTCCCCAGCCACATGGCTCATAGAGACAGAAGGACATATAGGCACACGGCAATGCGTTCTATTATTGACGTTACTTATTGGCCACAAACATATTCGGTATTAGAAACCTCGGAGAAAAATAACATTGTAGAGGAAAGCACAATAATAGGAATCAGATACTATAACAGATTTGATGTTTGTAAGAAATTGAAAAAACTATCAGTTGGGGGGCAAAGGGCAGTTAGAGGTCGCGACTAAGTGGTTTAGGGTTAGGGCTTGGAAAGGATGACGATGAGGCCTGTGAGGTTAATTTAGTATCATAAGAGGGGTATTCAACGTAAATTAAAACCTTAAAATAGTTAGGGTTAATTTGGAGAGTGGGTGTGTACTAATTAGTGAATAATAAGTGAAATAATCAAAACGCTGAACTTTGAAGCTATTATATTATATCTATTATTCTCATTTCTAGAGAAAAATGAAAAGAAGTTGGAAACAAAAAAAAGAAAAAAAACGATTTTGGTGTTGTGGGTATTCATTTATTTCCTCTTATTTTAATGTAAATTGGGATCACTGCAGATGTGTAAAGGAAGTGTGATGATATCATAATCAGGGATGTTTACCCGCGTTTGTCTGGATCTCTTTCCGAACCCCTTAAATTTCCCTCAAAAAAATATTTGAATTATTTAGTCTTACTTTGTTTTCTCCTTTCACCTTTTGATTTTTTTCATAAAAATTTATGATGACTACTATGAAAGAGAGGCTTGTGCCGAAGATAAGGCTAGCAGAGCACTATTCCATGATGCT
>CM018896.1:4066045-4071045 GCA_009663005.1 Actinidia chinensis | reverse complement strand
TATTCACTTATTTTTAAATTATTTAAAAATAAAAATATATTTATATTTATTTATTTTTAAACTATTTTAAAAAAAATGTGGAGGTAGTGGAGGAGAAGGAGGAGGCGGTGGTGACAGTGGAAGTGGTGGCGGCGGTGGATAAGGAGGTGAAGGCGGTGGTGGTGGAGAAGGAGGTATAGGTGGTTGAAAAAATTTGGATGAAAAAAATTTATAAACAAAACAAGAATAATTTTTTCTTATTTTCACTATTTTTAAAAAATAATAAAAATAGTTTTACTTTTTGGCAATACAACCAAGTTTTTTATTTTCATTAATAAATTAAACAAATAAAAAATAAAAAAAATAAAATTAAACAATTAACAAACATCACCTTAGTATAATTTATTCTCTAAAAATATAATTTTAGACTTATTCTCACTCTCAAATCCATGTAATCCACTCATGCCTTGGGAAAAATACAAAAATGTATTGAAAGTAGGAAAATGTGGCGTGGAGTTAGTAATTACCAAACACATACAGAAAAATAAAACAAATTATCAATCACACCCCCGTGTCGAGGGGGTGTGGCGATGGGAAAGCTATTTGCCTATTTGGCCCAAACTGCCCCTCTCTCTCTCTCTCTTCTCAGCCGTCTCTCTCTGTTCTCTCTCTTGAAGCCAGCGAGCCAGATAATTCAGTTTGTTCTATTTTTTATTTTTTTATTATTAAATTTATTTATTATTTACAGTTTTATTTTCTTTTTTGATAAATATTTTTAGAAGAGTCTATTTTTAATTTTATAATTTTTATAATTTATAAAAAAAATGATCAAAATTTTATAATTTTGTTTACTTTCACATACCGAAAATTCTTTATAAAAATGTTTTGAACATATAATAATTTATTTTATTAAATTTTTAAACAATTAATTTTTTTTTTAATATTGATTTATCATAAAAAATACATAATAAAATTAATAACTTTTAGCATATCAATGCAGAAAATAAAATTAACATTACATAAGACATAGTTTTAATCAATATCTCCTCCAAACTCTCCTCCATGGAGACCCGATCCTCCACCCATTATTTCTAACACAAATTCATTCGCACTACAAACTCTCAACCCATCCCCTAGCTTGGATTGATACATGTTTGCGCCACCCATAATGGGGGTGGGGGTACAGGGATAATGAGGAGCGTTAAAAAAACTGAACGAAGGGATGACTCGAATACGGAGCAATAGCAATTTCGCGGCGATCCTTGATCGCACTGGGTGGGGATCTCAACGGCAAGTTTGTTGTGTGTAAAACAACCAGAATGTAGGTGTCAAATGTGTGCAAGCACAAGGTTGTATCTTGATGCGATGACAACTCCCAATGCCATAGAGTCCATCCAATAGCTTGTGGCGCCGTAGGTGCGAAACCAAGCAGTGAATTAGAAGAGTGTTTGCATAATTGTACTCAGGATAAAGCAATTATATAATTCCATGTTTGTTTGAAATCTATTCAATTAGGTCCTTCGTACTTGTGCCCAATTGTTTCGCCATACCCTACTGGAGCTGCTATCGCCCTGAATCCACAATGACCATAGCTGGACGTCAACAATGTAACTGATGAAATCCTGATAAGCCTCATGTAATTCTGAATGAAGGGATCGGACAATGGGCGAAGCTGTAGGCTGATCCTTTAGAATCTTGAGGTTGTAGCTGACAAAGTGACTGATATCTCGGAGTGAGTTAGATGCCCTCCTAGATCCTGAATACTATATGATTCTGAATAGGGAGACAAAGTGCTGAATATCTAGCGTTTACATTTGCTTCATTTTTGCCTTGCGTCGACCTCTGTGTTCCGTGTTCTATGCCGGTGATCGCACTGTACTATGAGATAGAGCTGTCATATCGATAATCCTGTTTATCATTTATCTCGCGTGGATGGATCCATCCCTAATGTAAAGTTCAAGAACCTCAGATTGTTCCTATCAGATCGTGGTCACCATCAGTAGAACGGTCTGCATGAATGCATAACTAGTCCAATGAGAGTCAATATCCCTCAACAGAATTGGGATACTAAGTGAACGATAATTAGCAAGGTCATGCATGCATGGCAGCCCGTGCGTAACTTTGATTGTACAGTTGCAATAGCCGGCAATGAAAGGGGAGGCGGTATGGGCGTATTGCAACTGTTCATCGATCAACTCCAACGCCTCTAATGAAATTAGACATATTATCGCACTAAAAATGGGGTCAGTTCTTTGTTTATGGCGTGGAATGTTCAGAGACCTCTCGAATGACTTCTGAATACTGCCGAACTGAATTCTCAGCATCTTGTGAATTTTGGCGAACGATGTATCTAAAGATGACATGGTATCTCCTAGATACAGCTTCAGCCGGCATGGGCAGACTCCGCTCTATAATGAAAAAAAACCATATTTAATGTTTTAAATAAGGGGAAGTTACCAAAAAAGTATTTTAACAATAAAATTACTATATGAAATATACGTACATTTGACTGGATTGCTTCCCAAGTGCATGCAAGGATGTAACCAGCATCTACAAAACGCTCTTTGTACGGCCTAACCATGTTCCCATAGGTAGTTGGTTGCATGGGTAGGATTTAAACTCTCATCAAGGATGTGCCAATTCTGTGGTAAGACCTCTGGTGTCGATTGACATAATTAACGAGTGCCATGATGCTGAGAAATGGTGTCATATCCGAACCGAGATAGGGCGCCATACTTCCCAGGTTCTGGTTTATGTGCAAGATACCTAGAATGTGATTCGTGCCATTGGAAAACATGTTTCGATGGCCTTCATAAGCGCAAATCTCGATTGATACAAGCACCGATGGATTCACTGCTCCCTTTCAATTATCAAGTTCTTCAAGTACCCAAGGCCCATGTGAGTCGATCATACTTTCTCATTAGTTCCCCATCCGAGATGCCCTCCCCAGCAGACATCTTGTCTGGAGATGTCAGGCATTGTGATTCATCAGGCGAGTCGTGTCGCACACCGACATAGGTGGTGTTGTATAGCACATCTCAGTACGCGCCAATGGTATACGATACTCATTAGGCTTGTAGGTTGCATCAATGATCAACACAGTGCGAAAAGTTAATAAAAACTACAGCTTTTAGGATGACCCCAGGAATATCTGTAAATTTGGTTCGTCACTGGATTGGTCATGAACGCATGGAGATATCTTTGCTAATTTTGATCCAATACATGTGGATAGGATTTAAGCCCCCACGTGGGACTTCTTGGTGTCTGTAGATAGTGTTGTTAAAGCTCTGAATCCCCGTTGTGTTTGAAGGTCTTTTCTTTGCGGAATGAGAATTCACGAGCTTTGTACTCCCAGCTCTCACTCCAACAAAAATTGTTCCCACTGTTTGGCCTGGATGGGTATTCGTGACCTTCAAGATATTTTGCGTGTCTGGTTATGAAAACCGCACTTCCCAATAAACACCACAGCGAACAATGTTGAGGATTGCTACAACCTCGCAGCTCAAATGGGCAATCATTTTTTAGTCCCAGTATTCTTTGTTAATGGTTGCCTTCAGAAGATATGATGGAGGTCTATACTTTCCTCCTCTTTCCACACCAAGAGAAAGAATGCACTTCGGAGTTTGCCGCATTTAATTAGCAGACCTTTGATAACCACCACAATGCCATTTTGCCCGACCAACATTACGCCCCAATCTAACATTCGTCCTACTCAAAAATCTGTCATTAAATAAAAATATGCATCAGTTATAAGTTATTGGATATAATTTTAATAAATTGATAGTATAAAGAAATAGTAATAGCCATGATAAACCAAGAAATAAAAAATGTGCCTGATCAGTGGTAAATTCAGGTGTATAATCACGGCTTATATGGGAGACGTTTTCCACCGTGGGAATATCAATCTCATCTGTCCACTATTTAAAACATGGAATCACCATAATGCTCTAAATATGGATTTCACAATAAAAAAATTTTACAACAAAATAGTGCTACCAAATTGAAGGAAGAGTATAAAAAGATGTTGAGCAAATCAATGAGGTCTTCATATATTGATAGAGAGAAAATATTACAAAAAAAAAATAAAAATAAAAAAAATAAAAATAAAAAAAAATCGCAAAAAAGAGGAGAAGTCGGCTAAAAGGTGGGGGGAAGGGGGGGCCGGCTGAAAGGGTAAAGGGAATGCACAAGTGTCTGGCTCTGATGAGGGTGAGGGTGACAGGGCTGAGGCTCTGATGGTTGCTTATTTGCCTCTGAGGGTGTGAGGTTAGAGGCTGTCGAAAGGTGGGGGGGAGGGGACGGGTGACAAGTGTCGGCTGGGGTGCTGGGGGGCCAGTTAGTCGTTGGGGTTTGGTTTCGGCGCCAAAAACAGGAGAAGGCTCGACGGGGGGGGGGGGGGGGCCCTGGGGTCCGCAGCTATAAAGCCTAAAAGGCGTGGAGGAAAAGGGGTAAAATGGAGGGATTGAAAAGGGCTAACTTAAAAGGGTAATTCATCTATGGGGAGTCAGGTGTGATGTGACACAAATGAGGGGCCTGGGCGGCTGCTGATTAATAATCCTCAAAATAAAAGGGTGAATTACACTGAAAATCCTCTGAGGTTGTCTTTACTAACACAAACCACTCATGACGTTAGAAACATTACAGTGACCTCCCTGAGATTTGAAAAATACCCTCCCAACCCGCTGACACACTTTCTTACTTATACTCCTTATAAAATTACCAAATGCCCCCAAGCGCTAGAGCCCGAAGCTCGCGCCCGATACGATCACTCGCGGTGGTGTACCCTGGTATTGTTATGTTCTTGAGGATTTGTGTAAGATCGTTAAGTTATTGGGTGTAACAAAAAATAAATCCACGTGGTTGTTACGGGGGGGAATGTGGTGGCGTGGGGCACACGGGGATGGGAGTTTAGTGTTAGATTGTCGGAGTAGTAGGTTGGAATACCCTTTGATTATTTTGGTTAACATAAAAGAATGATGTGTTTGTGATGGGGTGGGGCGGGTTGTACTCTTCATTTTGTA
>CM018896.1:3941045-3946045 GCA_009663005.1 Actinidia chinensis | reverse complement strand
AACCGTATTGTTCACAAAAGTTACCTAATTCATATTTATTTTTATTTTTATCTTTACTTTCTTGTTTGCGTATTTTCATGTCAATACACATTCGTAATCCTTCTTTTTGAATAGTGCTAATTATATCACCATAGGTCAATTGATCATAATCTATTGTTCCTGTGGGTTGACTAAGGACATCTCTAATTTTGTGAGCAAAGAGATGAGGTAAACCGTTAATGAATTTTTCTTTCCAAAATGGTTTAGTACAATCATCTCTTAACATAACTCTAGAGGTAAAAACATCTTTATACCATCTAAAGTCACTAAGTGTTGGGCAAGTAAGGTTACTTAATTGATCATGGATCCTAGAGTGTATATCACTAGGAGTTCCTATAAAATGTTTAATAATTGTATAAATCAAAGTGTTAATTCCATCAGGTTTTCCTGACCCAATGGTTTCATCAAAAATAGGAAGGTTATTTTCATCTAGTTGAATAGCATGTTTAATATGTTCTCTTGACTCTTCAGTGAGATATCTATCCCACCAAGATTTTAACATTCCAGTAAAACCGGAAGTTAAAAGATCAACAATATCAGCTTGAGTGTATTCTGAATAATTAGTTAAGTAACTATTAGAAACCATAGATAAATGATGTAATTTTTGTAGAATACCATGTTCACTAAGACCATCGATATTCCATTCATATAATTTTTTAGCTTCAACAGAAAATTGATTATCAAGATTTCTTTCCTCAAATTGTAAATCAGGAGGAGTAGGTCTTGGATACCAATTTTGTGTAGTTGAAGTAAAAGTTGGTTTAAATTTAATTTTGTTAACATTAAACTGATTTTCTAACTCAGATAAATCTTCAGAAGACGTATCAGAAGAATCAGAAGGAAGCTTATCATTTTCAGGTTGTAATTCATTAATAACTTTAATTGATGAACTTTCTTCTTTAAGTTTAGATTTTGATTCTAAATGAGAAAAGAGTTCTTCAATTTGTTGAATATCTTTAGTTGGTTTTTTAAGACCAAGTTTACTTCTGTTACTAGGTAAGGTTGTTAGAGGAATCTCTAAGTTAACCTTACTAGCAGTAGTATTGTTACCAAGTGGTTTATTGTCAATTTTAGTTTCAATATTATCTAGTTGTTTACCTATAGTTGTTAAACATTGGTTAGTATAATTATTCTGTTCTATTACTTTGTTAATTTCAGTATTTTCAGTAGGAATTTTAAATGGTGTAGCTTTAACAGTTGATCCCTTATGTTCAATAATAATAGTTTCTAAAGGAGGATGACTAGAGGAAACAGAAGTGTTATCTGTAATTTTCCAAGAAGTTTTAGTAATAGTATTTAATTGGTAATGGTAATTTTCATAATAATCAAAGAAGTGAATATCTGTTTTAATATCGTTCATTAAAATTCTCCATTTGTTAATTAAATTTTCTATTTGTTGAGTAGTGTATTTTTCTCTAAGAGCATGTCTTTTAGGTTTATTTTCCTTAGACCTGTATTCTTTGAGAAGATAATCAACATCAGGAATGTATTCCTTTTTTATTGTTAATAACTGAGGATTAACAGGAGTTTCAACCTCAAAATCTGTTTGTGTAGGTGAATCCTGCGAAGACTCAGCATCAGCATCAACAGATTCAATATCAACATCATTTTTACCAAATTGTGGTTGTGTTGAATATTTAGGTTTACTAATTTGAGAAGAAGTTTCAATACCTTGTATTTTGACTTTCTGCTCAAATGGATCAATAAAGCTTTTACTTGATTTGTAACTACTTAATCTATCAAGACTAGGTTGTGACTTATGTTTACCTTTTCTTGATGTACTTGTTTGACTTCTGTTATCAAAACTATGTCTAGACGGAGTGTTTACTCTTAAGCCTTTAAAACTTATTTTAATAGTTCCATCTGGGTATTGTTGAATATAATCTAAGTCGTTAGTATCTTTCTGTGTTTGACTTTGATAACTTTCATTTGTTACTAACCAATTATCTGGTAAAGAAATATCTTTCCAAATAATAGGTTTGGGTATTCTAACATTAGAATTTTTAGTACTACTTTGGATTAACAAAGTTTGACCACTAGGACTTTTTACTAGAGCATGAACATTTAAATTAGTTTTCATACATTTGTAATAAATTCTATAAATTAAAGCAACTGAGTGACTACCTTCGAGCATATTAGTAAATTCACCAGAAGTTTTAATGTTTAATGTCACAGCTTTTAATATATGAGGATCACTGAGACTAAGAGTAAGATCAGGGAAGCAGTTAAAATGAACTGGTCCATCATGTAGACTGGATTCTAATATTCCCATGATGCTAGCTTTGAAGTCTCTAAACCTCGCATCTCTTAATCCGATTAATATGGATGAATCAATTCCTTTAGTAGTTAAAGGTTTAACCGCAACTTGAATTAATCCTATGTGAATAAAATTATGACCACGAGACTTGTGTTTACTGATTGACTCTTTATTAAGGATACTGCAAGTTTCGTATTCTTTAGTTAAAGCATAAACTTGTTCAACAGTTTTGACTTTCATATCAATTTTAAAAGATGACTGTAAAAAATTGGTTTTGTAAATTTCTTTGACTGGCATTTTGGGGATCTCCCAATTGCAAACTTCATTATCTAAATCTTGGAACTCATGTTCCTCTTCATTGACTGGTTTTTCAATATCTGGAATAGGTATTGTAGTCAAGGAAGACCTAGAACTGACTGATGAGTTACTTCTAAACAATCTATTCATTTTTATTGACTTCGTTAAAGAAATTTACTAATACTTGTTTTAATTATCTTTAATCTGTTTTACACATACCCTATGTGCCTACACATACCCTATGTTTGCTACCCTTCCCAACTGCCTGGTCTTACGCCCTCTGCCTGGACTTACACGGGAACCTGGGACAAGAAATAAGGTGGTAAAATGGCTAAGGTGGTCGAACAGACTAGGATAACTAAAACAGATTAGCAAATGACTTCGCAGAAAATCAATAAGATGAACAGAGTGAGTAGGAGTTGACTCAAACAACTAGATCTAAAACCGATCTTGGCTTTGATACCATAAGGCGGAAGGAGTGGATGCACATAAATAAATTAAATAGCAGATAAGCATGTAAATTACTGAAATTAAAAGCAGAGCTGTAAATCCGTCCGTGGTGTCGGTAATCCGATCACTTTGGTGGTAGCAGCTTTAAAACAGTTCAATTTGACTAAATAAAATTTTATTGAATTTACAAAAGCAACTTACAAATTAACTGGAAAATAGTTTAGCAGAGATCTGAAAAGATCTTGTGAACTTTGAGCTTGAATACAGGTGAATAGGTGAATAGTTTACAGAGCAGGGTAGAGAGAGAAGGTAAGTATCTTGGTTTGAGTTCCAGGTCCGAGTCCCCTTCCTCTGTCGAGGAGAAGAGGTTAAATAGATACCAAAAGAGGTTGTCTGGCCGTAAATTACGAAAATCTTTCGGTGGAAAGTAAATACAGTGCAAAGTGATCAGTAAAAAGTGAATAGTGCACAGTGATGTACAGTGTAAATTGAACAGTGACTGTCGGTGTTTACTATTTCAACAGTAGCTTTTCTATCAAAAATTGATAGTAGTGACTGAAACTGTTGAGTTTAAGCAAATGGATCTTGGGCATCTTGGAATTGAGACCCATAAGGATTCGGGGATTCTGACTGGGCTGACTGAGCCGTTGAGCTATTGGAGCTGTCTGACTCTTCTTTGACTATTGACTGGGCCTGGGCCTGAGCTTGGGCTTGAACTTGGGCCAAGAGTAGATTGGCTACTCTAAGCAATTCAGTATTATCTTGAATAAATGTAGGGGTTGGTGACTTGGTCTTCGAGGACTGGGTCTTCGAAAGCTTTGGTTTACTAGTCTTGGTGCTGGAGGAGGGGCTATCCAGCTTCATGGTTGAATATGGTGACTTTGTGGCAGCAGGGGCTGCTGGAACTGCAGTGACTTGAGATGGAGCTAGAACTGGAAATTCTAGCTTGACTTGTTCAATTACTCGGGAATGCTTAAAAGCATCCCACCATTTAACAAAATGTTGACGTATGACTATATGGTTATGGATATGGTATTGCCATTTAAAAATCCATGGGACTTTGTATTTGGCCATGAAGAGCAAAAGGCAAGGGAAATGACTGTAATGAGTAGTAACTTTGTATTTAGTAGAAAAAATGTTGACTTGGTCACTAAGATCAATAGGTAAGATTTCTGGAAGAGCTCCATGAAACTCCCACCATTTTAGAAACCAGGAGGGGATGACTGATTTGAATTTGTGATCAAACTGGAAAAATCAGGAATGTAGAAATGACTCATTCTGATGAAGCAGGATTTTAAACCAGGCTTCTATGTAATCATAGTAACTATATTTAATAGAATTATTGGGTAAGTCTCGAAGAAGAGAGGGATGACCCCATTCATCAAGGGAGACAATGTTGTGAATATAGAGGGAATGATAAATAATTTTATTAGGAGAGCGTTTATCAAAAATAGGTTTAATAACAATTGACTGGTGTTTTAACAAAATATCCTTATAAAAGGTAATTGACTTATCAGGGTGCATTGGAACAAAATGCCAACCTGGAGGGAAGAAGGAATTAGCAAGTTGAATGGGATCTTGAATATTTTTGTGAACTGGTTCAATAAAAAAGAGGTTAACAAAGTGGGGTTTTCAATATATATTCTGACCGATGTAACTGTAAGGGATTAGCAGAAGAAGTCATTTGAGTTTGACTAGATGTAAGAATGGAAGAAAAAGAAGGTTTTGGAAGGGTGCCAAGGATTTGGTACCGGTTGACTAGCTCAAGGGAGGAGTCAGGAGGAGCAGGTAAAGCAAGCTGTTTAGTAGGGGTTTTTTACCATAAGACATCTGCAGAAAATCACTCGTGTTTATATATATATATATATATATGCATATATATATATATATATATGCATATATATATATATATATATGCATATATGAGCTCATCTGAAAATAAATTGTTGTAAAGGAG
>CM018896.1:3543545-3546045 GCA_009663005.1 Actinidia chinensis | reverse complement strand
CCTATCTGTCGTCTCTAGCTGTGCGCTCAAGCACATCCAGGTTCGGTGGTTGCTTTGTGTTTCGTGTTGCACTTGCCGTGGTTGGAGATTTGGTTGATATAGCTTTCCTCCTCCTCTTGACCTTTTCCTGCTTCCTGATCTTCCCAGACCGGGTGTGACCTGGAACGGGACGGGAGAAAGAACATTGCGAGGTTTCACCTGGGTCTAATGTCAAGAAATAAAATGTTTAAGCATACTGTCTTGTTTTAATGAGAATTTTAGCATTTTGAGGGGCAGGCGGTTCTGCTATGAGAGAAGAGTAAGCTTTTGAGCAGCGAGTGGGAGTTGATTATGCAAACAACTGCTCTTTGATTGCACACTTTGATGGGCCTGCAAATGCCTTTCTACTGACAACTACGTCTAGGACCTTTTTCACTGGGCTGCGGTCTGCTGCTTACTTTTTCTAAACATTTAGTTGCTTTTCCCCTTCCTCTAACAATGGAAAAAGAAATTTCCCTATTTTAGAATTCAATTCAAATACGGGTGAATTTTATAATTACTGAGATAGCGTACATGTGACTTGTATCTTGGAAAACTTTTATGCTCTTAATATGTTCCCCCTCTGCTATAGTTGGACAAACTTTCAATGTGTCTAGCTTGGGCTTCATGCCTTCAAGGTACCTACTGAAGCACTTTTGGTTTCTTTTTAGGATGGGTTCTAGCTTTTTGTTTTCCACTAGAGATGGCTAGGAAGGAAAGAAAGTAGTAGCTTTACAGGATCACACACTTGTGCAGAAAAAGCCATGTACGAAGCGCTGTTTATTTTCTTTATTTCTTTATATTTTTTTCCTGGTGTGTTGAAAGGAAACACAAATCATTGTATATGAACGACTAGTTGGTTTACCTTATCCAACCATTTGCATAGGGACATCGAGCAGATATGAAGTGTTAATGTTAGTTAACGCTGTGAGGCTCACTAATGTAGCATCTTTAACCTTTTTCCTTATTTGCAGGATAAGTATATGCAGAACAGACTTGTGAGGCTTGTGTGTGTTTTCTTTACAAAGCTAACCGAAAATAAATTATCAATGGGGGGTAGCTCGTGGATGCAGTTTTTTTTAGAAATCCTGTTTCGACGACATACAATTTTTACTACTAGTGGTTGCTTCGGTAGCTTTCTTTTCACTTTCTTATCTTATTTTTTCAAAATCCAGTTTTGTTATTTGGCTTTTATTTATGCATGTGGACAGTACCCTCTGTAATACTCTAATAAGAACAATAGATTTGACAAGATTCATGTGATTTATTCACTGCAAAGAAGCGTAACACACTCATGCGAGCAGGTGATATTACAATGTGAAGTTAATTCCTTTTATGTGGTTTTCCTTATACTACAAATTAATATTCATTCCGCCTGTTTTTCATTAAGAAAAAGGAAATATTTGTAAACATTTGGGCGTGCCAAATCATCAAGAACTCCCATCATATCATCGCTACACAGAGAGTTGACTGTGATAACAGAATTAAAAGAACTAGGTGAATTAGCGTTGCTCTTACTTGCTACCCACTGGCCACAGGCAGAATCAACACTCTATGACTATGCGAAGGATCAGCGGTGCATATATGATTACGAACCCGGAACAAAGCTGGATAATGGATTTTGGGCAAAGGAAAATTTTTAAAACTCATCTTACAATCACCGATCTTGAACGGGCCCCCATCTATCTATCTATCTATCTAATATAAATGCTCAGAACATTTACGAGACTTGTCCTCAACTTTGTAACTGTCCCTATAATCCTATATCAGTTTTGAATGAGATCATATGGCTTGGCACAACCTTCTCACACCTGATACCTTATCCAAGCAATGCAACGTGATGACTTGCAAACAATCTATTATAACATGGATGAAGTCATACTTGTCTGAAACTTTTTTTTTTTTTAATGTTTCTGAGGCCTTAACCTCTTGTTGGTTTTAGCCTGAGCTCTACAACGACAACTGTTAGTTATATGACTCATGGATGAACTAATTAGTGATTTTATTATTTGCAGTTCAAGATCTTTTCATCGAAGTTCAAGCCTCTGCACTTGAGTTCTCCGGATTAGAGAAGCACTGGACTATTTAAGGCCTTCTAAAACCTTGGATGAAGTGATTGTTTCCTCTTTTTTCTTGTGTTGGTGTAGTCTCTCTAACCATTTTTCTTCTCCACATGTTTGTAGATGGTTGATAATGGAGCGACAGTTATTACGGTAAGGTTTCTTACTTTAACTACTCTTGCTCCATGTGGCTTGTGTCTGTGGCTGTGGCCAGCAATTTTTGGCACTAGTATTTGGTAAATTCATTTATCTATGGTGGAATGTCAAATAAATGGTATACTCAAGCCTTAATGTCATGTCATGCCATTGGGCCCGAAATTATGGAATCTAATAGTTAAAAAGACCAAATGACCCCAATGGCTCAACCTGTCCTCCTCTCATCCTCTCTTTTCATCACTTTCTTCAAAATCACTTTATCTCTT
>CM018896.1:3443545-3446045 GCA_009663005.1 Actinidia chinensis | reverse complement strand
TTAGCCCCCTCCACAATTTAAATAATTATACTTCAGCCACTATGGTTAGCTGGGAGAATAAATTCATTTTTGTTAGCTCATGCAAACTCCAGGGTATTATTGATTTCTTTTAAGTTGAACCACCCTAGCCGCGTGCAATGTTCAATTTTGGTAGAATAGTTTTTTTTTTTGGTTTGGCTACGGCTATGCCCTGTAGTGCCTGAGATTTGCCACTTGAAAACATGTAACTACGCTTGCGGAATTTTATTTATTCAACATTGCTTAATTACCAAAAAAACACTCTAGCCCAATTTGATGTCCTTTGCCAAGCGTGATGCCAAAGTGTTAGAGTAATCTTGGCTTCTCTTCAATCTATATATGAAGTGAACAATCAAGTATCAAACACGAGATTATGTCACATTTATTCTTTTTCCTAAATCAAAGGTCAAAAATTTATCTACATATTGATCCATCTAGTATCCCATATACAACATTCAGTGTCGAGTTTGCAAATGGTGGACAAATCATGACCTCTGATTCTTTAAAACAAATAAAGTACTGACGTGACACAATTTTTACTCAGAGTTGTGCTTGGTACTGAAAATTAATTCATACCCAAATTAAAAATAAACCAAATTCATAGTCTCTCTACTGGGTATAGAGCTGTAAATTTGGGTTGGGCCGGCGAGACCGACAGGGTGTTGACCGTTACTGTACCAGACGGGTTAAATTCGGCCCGCTAAATTATCCATCCAGTCCAAAACCCATTACTGTAGCGACCCATGGGTTAGATCTGTCACTGTAGTGAAAATTTAGAATTTTGGTTTTACCGAGTATTGAACTCGCACCACCCTGAACTTGCACCACCCAACCCCACAGTCAAACACCCAACCACTTGAACTATCAAATCATTTAATTATATAAGAGTTATTTTAATATATAAATACTTACTTAATTAGTTAAAAAAAAAACAAAGAAAACTTGAAAAAGAAAGGCCTTGATTCAAGCTCAAGACTTGAACTAAAACAAAAGAAAACCTAGGAAAGGAAGGTCTTGAGTTTGAAAGAAAACTTGAAAAAAAAACCTAGGAAAGGAAGGTCTTGAGTTTGAAAGAAAACTTGAAAAAGAAAGGCCTTGATTCAAGCTCAAGACTTGAACTAAAACAAAAGAAAACCTAGGAAAGGAAGGTCTTGAGTTTGAAAGAAAACTTGAAAAAGAAAACCTAGGAAAGGAAGGTCTTGAGTTTGAAAGAAAACTTGAAAAAGGAAGGCCTTGATTCAAGCTCAAGACTTGAACTAAAACAAAAGAAAACCTAGGAAAGGAAGGTCTTGAGTTTGAAAGAAAACTTGAAAAAGAAGGCCTTGATTCAAGCTCAAGACTTGAACTAAAACAAAAGAAAACCTAGGAAAGGAAGGCCTTGATTCAAACTCAAGACCTGGGCTGGGATTAAGACTCTAAGGTAACTCAAGCCACCACTGCACCAACCACACATTCATTAATAGAAATAGAATATCTAATAAATAAACACACACTACACATGTCAGCTAACTGCTGATTGTCCTGGGAAAGGAAGGCATTGATTCAAACTCAAGACCTGGGCTGAGACTAAGACTCTAAGGTAACTCAAGTCACCACCGCACCAACCGCTCATTCATTAATAGAAATAGAATATCTAATAAATAAACACATACTATACGTATCATCTAACTGCTAATTGTCATGCCCAACGGTTCTTTTGATACTTTTTGAATTTGTTTAACTTTTTTATCCCTCCCAACAGCTATATAACAGGTACTTTTTAGGATAAAATGGTAATTGATATATAAATTACCATTTTACTCATTCCAATAACTATAAACGGCTAGTTTTTTGGATATTTTAGTCCAATTAATTTATAAATTTTTTTATAAATACCTCTAAATACCCATACTTCTTCCTCACTCAATTTAGCGAGAATTGAGTGAGGAATTGAGTGAGGATTACAGCACGCCTTCGACCAACACTTCCACACCTTCTATTTCAACTAGTGGCATACGAAATAAGAAACCTTGGAATGCAATACCTAACTATAGTAGGCAAAGCATGAAACACATAATAAACTTTTTAAATATTTAGACACAGACTTTAGTACTTTTTTAACAGAAACTGAAAAAGATAATATTGATATTTTGGCATGGTGGAGAGACTACACAAGGAATTTTTTGATACTTTCCATTATGGCACGTGATCTACTAACCCTTCGGCATCAGAGGCAGTTTTTAGTGCAGGTAATCGACAAATGGAAGAAAGAAGAAGTTCGTTAAGTCCAGAGATACTGGAGTGCCCAATTTGTATTAAAAAATGGGATGATGCAAAGTATAGAATTCAACACGAGGTTATAGAAGAGAATTACGTCCTTAATTCTTTCAATAATATGGATCTAGCGGACGACGATGAAGCAACCGAAGACAATAATTAGTTGATTTTTTTTAAAGTATTACATTATACTTTGTAATGAAAGAATGAGTAATGCAAATGAATG
>CM018896.1:3433545-3438545 GCA_009663005.1 Actinidia chinensis | reverse complement strand
TTATATTTGTACTCAACTATATTTTAATTTATTAAAACTTGATTTTTATTTAGTAAATTTGTAAACTATTGCTTATAAAAGGTTTTTAAGTTGTATGTTATATTGATAGAAATTCCGAACTGATGCATCCCCGACCGTACCAAATTTTGAAGAAAAAAAAAATCTGAGAGAGAATTAATAAGGTTGGACGAATATGGAGTTGGATAAGAGCAACCTAAAAATATTTGAGTAAGGTTTGGGATGAGTAAGCAGAACCCAAAAGGATTTGAATCGGATAATCAAAAATAGAGATAATTTAAATGGATCGGGTTTTGGGTACGCGACCTCGTCCCATAGCTGACACCATTCTTAGATGGAGCGAGTTTTTTTGTTGATCTTTCAAAATTCAGACCGGACCTGCACTTCTTACTTCATGCCCGAACCTACCCTGCTACTCGAGTTCAGTATTACAATCCCACCCCAATCCTTGGGTAACCCAAACTTGCCCACAAAATCCAAACTTTTGGAAAAGTAATAAAGAATGTGTTTGTGTTTTAAAATAAGGTAGGGTTTTAAATTATAATATATTATAATATAATAATATTTTAATAATTTAATAATAGTATACATAAAGGTCTGAATAAATATTTCCCCGACTCCGCCTTGGGTCAAAGAATTCAAACCCAACTCGGACCTGTTGCTTTTTTGGGTTTAAAAAATCCACCCCATACGAGGTGGGGTGGGGCGGGTTAAGACGGTCATCCTTCATCATGGACCTTTCGTGTTAGATAACCCATCGGTGAGCTTATTTTTGTTGAGTTGAACTATTTGTGGATTAATCCGGAATGTAATGAATTTTTATCTAACTAATCACAAGATATTTAGGTATTTAGATCAAGGATTTAGAGAGGATTAAATGAGAGAGAAGAAAAATAAAAAAATAATTAAATTTCAACATTTAGATTTGTCAACTTTTTCTCATTCCTTTTCTTTCTTCTCTAAAGTCTTGATACTAACATATCCCAAGGAGATAAGGTAGATGCCAAGTAATAGTGAAAATTATTTAATAACTTTTTGTGTCAATTTATTTATTCACTTTCCTTTTTTTCAGATGTCTTAGGCTCCGTTTGGTAATGTTTAAAAATCAAGTTTTTTTTAACCTTGCTACCAAAAAGGCTATGTTTTTTTGCTTTTATGGCTTTATTTTAGCTAAAACTAAGCAAAAAAAAAGCCAACCTTGATTGTTTTTTTTGTTTATTTTAAGCAAAAAAACTAGAAAAAAACTGAAAAAAAACTGGTGTCAAACGGAGCCTTAATATGTATGTTTATTTTTAAAAGTTAACTATTAAAGTATGATAAATTTATTCTTTTGCCCTTATACATTTGAAATTGAAGTGATATTTTATTTTTTTACTTTTAAATAATTTTAAATTATTCTAGGGTCCTCCATCCCAATTGATTTGTCTTTTTTTGGAAGAAGTACTCTGCAATAGAGATCTTTCAAGTGGTTCTCCGCCTCACAAAACCCAATCTAGATATAATATACAGTAGCAAAAAACCGGTGCTATGTGCGAGTAACCTATGCTATATAGTTATATAAATTGAAGCACTACGTTTATATCCTCACAGACTTGAAAGTATTCTACTACAATCTGCATGAAAAGGAATAAAAAGATATGTAAAGAAGAAGTCACTGAAGATAAAAATATTTAAAAAAAACATATATTCTTTGGATTATTATGTCTTCATTTGTTTTATATATATATATATATATATATATATATATATATATATTGTAGGGACATGAGACATATGAATAAGTTACCCAGCTACTAGAAGGCACGGGGAGATGAAGCTAGAGAGCAATCACTACTATACAGGGGCTGTTCATCTCGGTGCCGACTTACGTCGCAGAAAACAATATTACACCGTGAGGCCGAACTCGGCATAAGTACAGGAATGAACCCTACCCGAGCTCGGGAATACCTCTTGATTATTCGACGGTCACGCCAACAATAATACCAAGCTCGTTGATACCGTAGTTTGGCGGGAATCCCGACATGACACGGTGCATAGTGATGCTTGTACAACACGGGCACGATGCTCAACCCAAATCCCGGGTGTGAATCCATGAATAGCAGGGAGGAATAACCAACCCTCTGGCAGGGATGAAGAGTGTTTAAACTTACCCGTAGTCAAAGGGATTCCGTTGGCGCGTCAGAGCACGCGCCAAGTTAAACTACATAAGCGGAAGCCACTGTAGAGGTAAGGGGCTCTGGGGATTCTTCTTCTTCTTCTTCTTGGGGAACACGAGAGGGCTCTTTCGTCTCTGGTTCTGTGAGAAACTCATAGTGATGAGTTGAACTGTCAGGTCATCTAACTTGACCGTCGGACGAGCCGTTTCCAGAAACAGTCGGCACCGTACTTACTGTTGTCAGTGTGCAGATATTTGAGGAACTCGTCAAGCTTGGAGCATTCCAAGAGAAGCTAAGGGGTAGGAAGATCTTGCTGGTGTCTACTTCCGATTTTCGCATTACAAATTCACCCTCACACACACACACACACACACACACACACACATATATATATATATATATAATATATATATATATATATATTCGAATTCTCTGTTAAAAATAATTTTTAACAGTATTAGAATAAAATTCCAAAAGAGTACGGTTTAAGGTTTTTTAGTTGGGGGTAAAGTGAAACATAATGATAGTTTAAGAAAGTATTCTGTAATGACCCTTAATCTTAGAATCCTAAGCAATGGAATAATTTAGATCTGTTTTTTGAAAGTATAAAGGTCATAAATAGTTTACCTCCATTTAGGAATATATAAAATATTTTTAAAATTTTAATACTAATCTCTATCCAAAAAATAAATTACCAATATTATTCGCTCTCTTAAAAATTCATTCTTCATATTATCAATTTTTGAAAAAGCAAAACAATAATAACATGGCTTACTCGGAACATTTTAATATTTTTTTTTCATGATGTATTTTTTGGTTCTTTATTGTAACGCAAATTCAAGAAATAAATGCCTGAAAAATACATGTAACAAAAGCAATTAAAAAGTAGCTCCAATCAAATTATTAATGTATCTTACGAAGAAATTATACAATTAAAATTATATGCATACTAACCGATCTATAACTCGAGTGTTATCGTTATTTAACTGTCTTTGAATAGATTTAGCAATCTCTTAACGTATGTCAATCAATTGATCACCCAAATCTGAACCAATTAAAGTCTTAATCAAACCAATTCCCAAGACAAATTAGATTTTTTTTTGATTTTATATTTATTTAAAAAACTAATTTTTTATGCTATTTTGGAATGAGAATGATTCAATTAGGACTTTAAAATATATATATATATATATATAAACATAATTTCAGTATATTTTGGGTGAGAACTAGTTAGTTCCATTAACTCTAAGAGGATAGAGACAAACGAATGGTTTAAAATGCTATCGAACTAAGACTACATATTTTAATTAGTTACAATTGAAATTATAGGATTTAATTTATTCCCATAGTTAAACTCGAATATTTTTTTTACGTAATTCTTCAAAGCCTTTTGTCTTTTGTCTGGAGTGAACCAATAAATAGGATATTTTATAAATGTTTTTAAAATAAAAATTTTAAAAATAATTCCATGAGGTTTTATATATGTATATATATATATATTTTTTTTTTAATATCTAGATATTTTATCTTTTGTTACTCTCTATATATTTTATTTCTTATCCCACATCCTTATTCACATATTCTAAAAGTATCCAAATAGAGTTAAAAATTATTCCCCTCCTAAAGTTATCTCTCCTTTAAAAGTTATCACCTCCATATCCTCCATCCAAACGACCCCTAAATACCACATGATACCGCAAAAACGTTGAATCATAATTTGCGTAACCACTGGTATTCTCTAAAACACAGGAGTACTCCATTAGTCCATTACAAACACAAATACAATATTACTCCTACCGGTTATTAAATTGCTGATTATGATCGAGGGGAGGTAGATGACCGGCTTGAGCGGTTGAGGTGTCCTAATTAGCCGGTCAGATGGGTGGGGGGTGCTCCTAGATGTGACGGCCGAGATTGAGCTCTTGGCCTCGCAGTCCTTTGGGGGAATTGCTTAAGGATTAGTCACTTCGACATGAATGAAAAAGGCAATCAAAAAGACTGTTTGGGCTCTGTCTGTACTGCAGGGTCGGTGGGAAGTGTCCGTACAGGGCACTGACCGGGAATAGTAGGTCGTGAGGACCCTTTAACACCCCAAAACGTCTCTCTCGAACCTCGCGCGTCGAGGGGCGTTGAATGGGCGATTGGAGAAGGATCTGATTTGACGGAATAGCCCTTGTCCTCTTTCCTAATTGAGACAACTGTCGCCAAGTCGGTGGACAACTTTTGAGAAACTTTGCTGGATATTCAAATTTCAAACGCACGTTTAACAAGCACATGCTACTAGGACGTTTACTTTTTACCGGTAAACGTGCCCTTGATTTGAACCTTTTTCATGATTGCGGCGAAAAATCCTTCAAAAAAACTACTGTTAAATGTTACTGACGTCTCCCACGATTTTTGATAGATTCAAAAACTTCTTTTGTAAAATAATTTTTAAAATATTATTCATCGATCTTATTTTTTAAATTATTTTTAGGGTGAATTATACTGACTTCCTCTGAGTTTTGTTTTTAATATATAAAGCATCCTTGATATTTGAAGAATTACAGTGATCTCCCTGAGATTTGAAAAATTATCCTCCCAACACCCTAGCACAACTTTTCTCTCTATTATCCTTATAAAATTATCAAAATGCCCCCATCCACCTCTTTCTCATCCCTCCACAAACACACTCTCTCTCTCTCTCTCCTCTCCCTCTCTCTCTCTTTTTGCACCCTTTTATTTTTATTATAATTGTTTTAATACCCTTTGATTCATATGTTTTAACAAAAAATGAATCCCATTTTTATTATTTTTTATTATTATTTTTTTGTACTCTTTTATTTT
>CM018896.1:3428545-3431045 GCA_009663005.1 Actinidia chinensis | reverse complement strand
AAATTAGAGGTCTCAAGTATAAAAATCTCACTACATATAGAAAGATGAGCCAAAATACATATAAAAAACAGAAGCAATAAACAATCTTACCCTTCTTCCACTCTTTCACAAGTCCTAAATTGATCTGAACTATTTGTTGTTACTCTGATGTCGCCGCCGCCACCATCTTCTATCTACACCATCACATTCTCGCACCTTTCAAAATCTATGTCGCCATCAGTGGTATGACTAGTGGCGGAACCAGGGGAGGTCAGCGGGGATGGAGCCCCTTGACTTTAAAGAAATTACAAAAAAAAAGATTTTTTTTACACTTTAGTCCCTCCTAAAATATATTAAATTTTTTTTTTCACTTTGGCCCCCCCTAACTAAAATTCTGATTCCGCCACTGGGTGTAACCAACAAATCAATCTTTAGATTCAACATAAAGTGGATTGCCAATCAACAAACAAGAAAGGAAAAGAGAAAAAAATTCACACACACCGCCCCATTGAAGGTCAAGAAATTTCGTAGCACCAACATTAGTATTGTGATTTTTTTTCATTTATTTTTAATTGTGGAGTGGAAGAAAATCGAGTGCAGACAAAGCGATGATGTAAAAATGTTTTCTATTGCCTCTTGTCTCTATCTACATGAGCCTGCAAAGAAGCAATCGTGAGAAGGACCACACGGAGCTCTTCTTGAGATGACTCTTCAATGGTTAAATCAATGATCGGAGAAAAAAAGAGACAGCAAATGAAAGTTTTTGGCTCTGCTTCTAGAGAAAGAAAGTATTGATTACCCGTGCATGAGGAAAGAGTGTCCCTTATATTATGTTGCTTGACGCGTGCGGATATGAGCTAGATGACATGCTAGAAAGTAGGCGACTGACCTAATCATACCTCTACGGACGTGGTTGGAGCTAGTCAGTTACATCTTAGAAATGTGAGCCCAAGCATAGAGGTGGCAGGAAAAACTTCACGTGTACACTACTTGTTGCCCCGCAGCCTTGTCATGACATTCCATCTGGATGGTCATTGCATTCTCTATCCAAGCTATACCTTGCTGAGGTAGCCAACCGGACTTCCTATATAGCAGAGCTAGGTTAGGAATATAGTTAAATATTTTATAACCTTATAATTGCCCACAGCTCGTATGAGCTTAGTTTGTAACTACATAGGTCTTATGAGCTGGTAGGCGCTAAAACTTTGGTTTGTTCTAGCTTGGTAGTGGTACCTCGGAAGTGCCTGTAAACTATCCCTTCGCTATCCTTTCCATGCTACGTGTTAGCTCTTAGTTCGCTGAATAGCTCAGTTAAGGCATGAAAATTGAAGCGACGCACCTGCCTTAGGTGTTGTTTGGGCGCCAAAATGAAAAGGTACAAGTTCCTCTATAAATAGGGAACTCAAATTGCCTCACTGTTCACCTTATCTTCACAACATTCTAGAGAGAGAACCAGCAACCACTGTCGTGACACAGTCTACACTGACAATGCCTCTATCACCGATAATCTACATAGCCTTTTTTGACTGTCTTTGAATGCTGCGACGAGATTTTTTTTTTGCTCTTCTTGTTCTTCCATTTTGTAACTTCAATCTCTTGAAAAACTTTGTTGAAATGCATGCTTTGGTTTGATTCTATAACCTTCGTAGAAAAAAATTTCGTTTAAAACTTCGAAATCAACATTCTAAGTCTGTTGATTGTTGCAATTTTTTATCCTCCATTGATGAACGGCTGTTAAGCTTCCTCCAATTCAAATGCCTTAGAACTTCGTATTGATTCATTTTTGCTGCTTAAATGGGTCTGATTTATGTTTATGCACTTGAATCTTATAGAACAGGCATTATCTTGGTGCCCTGCTTTGGCATCGTGGTCTTTTAAGGTTAGATTTTTGCCCTCAAATCGTTTGGGTGGTGATGAAACTTAGAACCGTTCAAATAATTTAAATCCATCTCGGACGCGCGTTATAGCTAGATTAAGCATCCAATGAACATTAGGCCACGCCAGACTGGAGCTCGGAACTCGCATGTAGTTCAGTTAGCTCTGCCTCTTATAAAGCCATTGCTATAGACCCAAAGTAGGTTAATAGTTCGGACTAATAATGACAGTTGAAAAAAAAATATGAATAGAATAAATAAATAGTAAAAAATAATATTATAATGAAATAAAATTAAAATAGAAAATCTGATGGAGTTAGTATTAAAATAAGTGATTAGCCAAAATAGGATTGGTGATTTTGGGGTTATAATTATTCTCAAATTTAGTAAAGCTAATGTGGTTGCTTTTATCTGTTCCAAAGCAGCTCTCCCAAACAGCCAGTGCCAAGCAAAAATGAAGAATTGACGTGTTCTTTTACCCCGAATTCAGTAACTATTTTAGATACTGTGAGTGAAGTTCCGCATATCGCCTAGATAGAAGGTCTGTACCTCCTTATAAAGCCTTGGACACTCTCACCTTACAAGCATTTTTCAGGGTTGAGTTAGGCCCATAAATTCTTCTAACATGGTATCAAGCTAGGTTCCGA
>CM018896.1:3263545-3266045 GCA_009663005.1 Actinidia chinensis | reverse complement strand
GTTATAGTTTTGCTCCCTCGAGTCCTTCTATTATCGAGATGGTCTCAAGGTGGGAGAAAGATCCGAGAAATCCCTTAGTAAAACGGAAATGTACCTTGTGGGTAGAGTTCGGGGCTCACTAGGAGTTCAACTAACTTTTCTCAAATACTGAACCTCGTGGCTCAGAGTTCGAGGCTCAATCAAAACTCAACTAACTTTGTGCTCGATCTTCTTGTCATTACTTAGTTGAGCTCATTCTTACCGAGTTACTTTCATTTTCAGAACATGGAGTTGAACTGAGCTCAACAATTAGTACATGACGAGGCTACCATGGAAAAGTTTAGGAGAGACTATAATATCCCAAATGACGTTATGATAGAGAGGTCGGGGCCTAGGGAAGAGGCTAACACTGTAGAGGAGGAGGGGAATCGCATCTCGGTTCGTATTTTGGTTGATTCATCAAGTGGGCCTTAGATTTCTTATCAGTCTTTTGTTGAAGGAAGTTATGGTTCGTTGCGGACTCACTTTCATGCAAACATCGGTCAATTTCACCTGAACCATGCTCGCGGTGGACACATTGATGCAGAGAGAGGGACTACCATTCGACGCCTCAGACCTGCTACGTGTACTACATAGTGCGCCCGAGGAGGGATTCACAGGCACGAATGTATACCAGCAATCACTATATTCGACTTTGGAAACCTCATCATCCCCAAACGAGATTGGTAACCGATGCCCCAAACAAAGACGTGTATTTGAGTTTGTCTGGGATTAGGAGAACTGGGAGCTTTGAGCTGAGACGATGGTCTTTGGTCCTTCCCCAATATAATGGGTGTGTTTCTGCTGGTAAGTCTTTATACCTATTGATTTACCTTAGTTATGTGGATTTTATAGCACTAGTGTAAATTCATATGTTGCTAGTCTGACACTTCTTATCATGGTGGACTTATTTTAAGGTTCAGTATAGATTCTGGAATAGATCTAATCAGTGTGTTGCGGCTATTGAGGCGTTTAACAACTGAGGTCAGAATTGGAAGGTGGCCGAGATATTAAATTACATGCCAATATACCGCAATGTCATTCCCCATCATGCTAACAGGCTTGGTCAAGTTAGGCTCCCAAATTTGCACATCTGTGAATGACTTGCCCAGCGTCGTATGATTAATTTGAAGGAGTTAAGCGAGGAGCTTAGTGAGAATGCTCGTATTGCCCTGGATCTTGACTTAGAAGAACAGAAATATACCCCTAGAACTTTTAGTTCGAGCTCGCTTGGCCTTTCTACCAGTTCAAAGAAGGTCGAAGAAGGTGAGGAGGTAAATCAAATTGTAGCTGTGGAAGTTGTGGTTGTGGTTCCTGAAGTCGCTAGTCTTGCTCTAGCTCTCGCTGTTGGTCCCATTCTGGTATAGAGTTCTGACTCGAAAGTTTCAAACGATCTTAACTTTCCCTTGGTTCAACTAGTGGCTGAGGACTTGATTGAGCATTCTTTTACCAATGGTAGTGGTGTTGAAACTATCTCAGAGGTGGCGTACATGGCTCAAAAACCTAGGGCTCTCCGCAAGAAGAACCCAAGGTAGTGGATCCTCCCATCGGGGTTTAGATTCCTCTTCCTGTCCATGTGACCCAATTCTAGCTCTCCCTGATCCAATTAAGGTAGAGCTAAGTTTGCCATCCTCCCACCTTCTCAAAAAATGCAAGGGGAAGGCGCCTGACGTAGGTCCTTTTGAGAGAAAAAAACATAGGGGGGTTGGAAGCTCGGTTGGGACCATCAGTCCCTTCGACACTCCTGAGCTGTGGAACCCTAAGTTTGCCGTTGTTGAGCTCAAGAGGCAGGATACCATGGCCGACACTTTGAGGGACCACGAAAAATGTTTGGCCTTGGGGTAGATCGTTAAGCTCTCGCAAGATATGGCCCATCTATCTGTTAAGGATTCAGCAGAGTTCGTCGATCGATTGATAATGCAGCATGTCCAGGTAAGGGGTTTAGCTTTATCCTAGTTTGTCCTTGCTTGTCGAACAATTAGCTTTCTGACGACGTTTTGTTTTTTTCGGGAGAGCCTCCAAAGGACCGTGGCCAGCTCGGTGGGAATGAAGAAGTATTCTTCTAATGCCAAGAAGGCTTTAAAGAAAACCTACAATTTGGATTCTGATCTGAAGAGCCAGGGAAAAGCTCATTGTTGAGGAGGCCGCTCGCTAGTCTAGCAATGTTGCTGCTACCAAGTATAAGCTGGAGGTTGATGCTGTCCAAGAGAAATTTCACAAGGCTCTACAGGATTTAGTCGAGTTCTAGAGGGTAGCCATTGACTCGGTGTATGAACGAGTTTTTAATCGTGGTTACAGTCAGGATGATGACTTTATAAGAGGTAAGTGGCTGAACTTTGCCCACGCATTTTTCACAAAGGCTGACTTATTTATCTGAAGGAGCTCGGTACTCCCTTAGATCATCCGGCCTAGACTACAGCAGCCCCGTATGTGGAGCTCCCGGATTTTCCTAAAGCTTATTCGCCTTTGATTCTGTTGGGCT
>CM018896.1:3008377-3020945 GCA_009663005.1 Actinidia chinensis | reverse complement strand
GTAGGTCAATTTTATGTCAACTGCTAGTAAAAGTTGGCCGCCTTCGCTATTGCTTACTTTAATATATGACTATATGCACAAGATTCTTAATTATAGTATCTATATATATATATAAATATATTATTATTGTGGAGGAATAAATATTAAAAATGAAGAGAGAAAATCGAAAATAGAACATGCGGTGGATGCCACGATAGCCAGATGCGTGTGAAACATATTTTATGCATGCATGGACTCAGTGAGAAACGATCGTTGTATCTATTTTTGGAATGGTTCTACGACAAAACAAGTAGATGATCAGTGGATACAACGTGTATAGTATAGATAGATAATGAGAGAAGAGAGAGAGAAGTGGGTGTATAAGGTTTAGAGTAGCTGAAATTGCATACATTAAGAGAATAAAGATTGACGTGCTACAACACAGTTTGAATGTGCTTGGATGCGCCAACTATCATTTGCCCTGGACAGACTAAGCTTGACTCGGGTCTGGACGCGCTGACTGCTGTGTCAGTGAATAATAGACGACTAATCCAGATGCCCCTAAGGCCTGGTTGTTAGCTCAAGTAATCATATCACCAACGTCTCGATCTAGAAGTGAAGGCCTATTATAAGAAGACATTATCATGCAAGTCACCTTCTCTCCCCTTAGTGCCATAGAATCACCATCGCCCGTGCTATTGATCAAACTTCGATGCAGTGACCCAACCGAGCTTGCTATATAGCGATAACCCAGTAAAAGTTGATTTCCCTAGCTCAACTAGAGCTAGGTGCCGCTCAACTGAGCCCGATGGAGGATCCCGCGAACTTGCTATAGAACAATAGTCTAGCTGTGGTGTCTATCCTACCTAGCCCAGAACTGATACTTGATATTTATCCTTTATATTTGATAATATATGTTGTTGTGTTCTATGTGTTCATTTAATTAAAAATTTGTGCATTTTATATGTGGAGAGAGGGTTTTGGATAGGTTGTGGAAATGGGCTTGTTCCCGTCAATTGGGAGGGAAAAAAAGTAGGCAAACAAAATATAAATTTTATCTTATCACGAAGGAATATGAAATACTAATCAGATTGCCTCATTTTTCCCATGGTAATATATACTAGATTTTTGGTACAGGCGATGCATCAGTGAAATTAACAGTGGAACCAAGAGTATAAAAAAAATCGAGAAAACCAAATTAATCCAAAAATTCAATTGGTCGATTTTAGTTGCTAGTTAGAGGTTTCGATTTTAAAATTTAAAAACGATTTTTTCTTTTGGTTGGTTTGTAATATGCTAAATCGATAAAAAATAACTAACCGAATAACTATCTGCTTACTACTAGAAATCTAATCTTAGGTTATTCATATACCCACTCCTTTTATTCTCAACCCTTAGGCCTGTTGATAATCGTGTTAAGTGGCCGAATTGTACTAACAATCCGGTGGGCTCGGTAATCGGTGTTTGATTTTGACATTAGTGGCCAGACTAATAGTCCGGTCGGACTATTAATCTCCAAAAATAGGGGGGGGGGCGGATGGGTAATACCAAGGGGGCATGGTATTAGAATCCCATCCTCCAATATGGGTCTAAATTGACCAAATACCCTTGATATTTGTAATGTATAATTGAAGGGTAAGTATAAAAATTCATGTTATAATCTCATCTAATTAGACCAAATTGATCAAATTATTCTTGATATTTAACAATTTCACTGTCTAATTCTGTGTAAATCAAACAAGAGGTTGGATTACCCCATCTCATTACTAATCTCCACTCATTATCAATCTCAATTGTAATTTCACCTCATTACTAATTCTACCAATCTTATCACATTTATCATATGAGGCCTTGGTTCTAAGCAACCACACCTAAACCTGGATGCCTTTTCATTTGCCTTGTTCCCTAATAGAGGTAGAGCCCGCCTACACTCTCCCTTTCTCTTTTGGACTCTGGCCATCACTCATAAGTTCTGCCACGGGCTATTATGGTTTTGAACTTGTTAAATTATAAAGTTTTTTGTTATAAACTTGTTAATTATTATATTTTATGCTTTGAAATTTAATGATTAAGTTGATGTTACTATTGAGGCCCAAAAAATTAGCCCCCCAAAAATCGAACCAAATATTTCCTAACCGAATTGTCCGGTTTCTTTACTAGAATTATATATTTCGGTTTCACAATTCTATAAATTAAAATTTTCAATTAGGACTCATAATTTATCTCAAAATTGAATCGACTGAACCAATTACACCATAATTTCGCTTGATGCTTCTTTACTTTCGCTTTTTATTGCTTAAAAAAAGAAAACTTTCCTCCTTTATATCAATTTTGATATAAATCAGTCATGACTTAGACATAAAACTCTCTACAAATCAGAGAAATATACTAGCCTTTTTTCGTGTTCCCGAGATCGTAGCGCACGTGAATGCAGATCGCTTGTTTGGTATGTGGTCCCAAACTGCATTGGTTTGCAGTTGGGCAGGCACACGGTTTATCTCTGAATTCTCTGCGAATGGGAACAAATACACTCACACCGCTATGATTTTCAGTGATTTTTTTTTGGAGGGCTCCACTTGCACAGTTAAGCAAAAAACCGAACCCCTTCATTTTTTCCGTTGGGACCATGAACACGAGGCCAGTTGGGTCAATCTCTCACGGACCCATTTGGCCTCTAGTTTTTTTTTTTTTTTCAATTTTCGAATCATGATTTGAAGTTTTTCGTTTTAGTGCTTTAACTGTGGCCAAAATCTTGCATATTTGAAATTAACCAATTAGGTTTATGTGATATCGGTTTAGTAATAGAATATATTCATTATAAATCCTATGTATTTTGAATTAAATTTATTTTTGCTATCACGGTTGAAATCTATTGAGTTAATTCCATGATGATATTCATTGAGATTTATTTTTTTCCTCCAAACTATCACTTCTTTTTCTCAAGGTATGAGACCACAAAGGTTCTTATTTCAATGGATATTTTTTTTTAAAAAAATAGACAATGTTTAACAATTGAATCCTTTTCTAGTGGGAATTCATAGCAAAAATTTAAAACATACTTTTTTCTCTTATTTTTTTTTGTATCTAATATATTTTTTTTCACTATTTGATTAATTTTATATATTTTAGTCCTTTTGACGATAAAAGATTATTTAATTTAAAGACATTTTTTTAAGAAATACAAAAAGTATAACCATGAAATTAGGAAAAAAATACTAACGACAATATAAAATAAAAACTAAAGCAGATTCCAACTTACCTCAAATAGAAAGGAAACGGATTTTCATCGTCTTTGATATTTATAATCATGTTATTCTAATTATTAATAAAAATAGCTGAGTTTAAAAATTTAAGTAAAAAATTAAATATTTAATATAAAATGTTATCATAATAAGACAAAAAAAATCTATCCCCTTAAGATACAACAATTTTTAATCTTCCAAACAAATATCTATATTATAAAACACAATCAATTTGATCTCTAAACTATTGTCACTATCTACTGTTGAAATACGTTTGAATTAAACTAACGGCTGAGATTTCACTTGCGATATTTTTTTCCCAAAAATCACTTCATACTTCAAATGTGTGTGAGACCCCAATAGTGATTCTTATCTAATGGATAAAAAATGCTTAGGAGATGGACAGATCCATAGATCATTTTTTAGAGCGGAAAAAAACGCACACCAAAAAAATTAAAAATCGCTCGGTTTTCTTCATTTTATCCCAAACTATCAATTTTTTTAAATATCTCTTTTAATTTATTTTATATTTTGGAACAAGTATCTGTTCGAAGCATGCCCTGTATCTTTATCTGACGTTCTAGAATAGCTATTTTTTAAATTATTAAAAACTTAATGAGTACACTTAAGATATGAGCTTTTTTTACGTTGTGGCAGTGGGGCAAAATTACTATTATAATATAAGACACAAATATTTGAATTTCAACACCCTATCTTTCATGATCGACGGTTGACAGTACATTGAATTATTTCCAACGACTGGATTTTACCTGAAATTTTATTTTGTTTTTCCAAAAAAATATATTTTGATTGTCCAAATGTTATGACCCAATCGGTTATATTAAGGACAAAAATCTCTAAAATGGCATATTTTTAGCAATTGACTATTTTTTAGTGGATCTACAAAAAAAACAACTAAAATACATATTTTTTTTCATTTTTCTCAAATAGCAAACTGTAGTTAAAATTATCGTGTATTAACTTGCTCTCCATTGTAGTAATGCATTATCTTGTATATGTATACAGAATAGGTTTTTTGACATTTATATTTTTCTATTTTGTAAGTATTAAAATTCTAATGAGTACGCGTGATTCTGTTTTGGGTAAATATCATGACCTCACCTGGATTTAGGAAAAAAGAAGAAACTCTTAGGTTTAGAAAATTACCTGACCTCCCTGTTCAGGACCTTTGTCTGCCCACTATTGCATTCTCAAAACTACCATTTTTGCACTCTCAATCAAGCAGCCCGCCAACCCCCATCCCTACGCCATGTCTTTTTATTTTTTTTTTTAATAATTTTTTTTAATCTAAATGATTTCTCTTGTTATTAGGGTTATTTTCTTTGGTAAATAAATTTTTTATATGTGTTTTTTGTTTTGTTTTTTTAATTAATTTATTAGTTTTAGGTAGTTTTTTTTTTATTAACAAAAATGTATTCATAATAAAAAATAAAACAATTAAAAAAAATTTATTATTATTTTTTTAATTCAATTGTTCGTTGTTTAATTTTTGTTATTTTTATATATATACTTTTATTTTGATTCATATTTGATGACTTTTTTTTAACTTTTAAAATAACATAAGACTCCAAAAATTGATTTTAAAAAATTTAAAAAATACTACTAAAAAAAAATAAAATAAACAAAACTAATAAAAATGACAAAGAGGATAGCAAAAAAAATATAAATATTTCACACCAATACCACACACCTAAAATTGGTTGTCGATTCACAATGTCAAATTAGGGTGTATTTTACAGTCGACAACCAATTTTAATTTTTATCGTTATTTGGTAGTTAGTTTTATTTATTTAGTTAGGTTTTTTAATTTTTAAATCAATGAAAAAAAAGTACTGAAAAAAACTATTAACAAAAAAAACTATTTTTTGATTTAGTATTATTGATTCTGTAATTAACTATTGTGTGGTATAAAAACAACAACTAAATAAAAAATAAAAATAAATAATAAAAAGAAACAAAAAAAAAATAGATAATAAACATTCTTTATCACCAAAAGAAAAATAAAATTGAAAAAAAGAGAAATATAAATTAGGATTTAAAAAAATAATTTAAAAAAACTTTAAAAAACTTGAAAAAAAATAGGGGGTGGGGGTGGGGGGGGGCGGGTGGTGGCTGGTGAGAGGGGCCAAAATAGGATTTACAACGTGCAATAATGGCAGAACAACAGTCTGACAGGGGAAGGTCAGTGCTAATTGTTAAATTAAGGGATGGTTCTATTTACTATCCTAAACCTCAGGGGAGATCAGTGATATTTACTTTTTTTTTATGTAATTCGCCAAAGGACAAGTATAGTTTGCTTTTAAAAACATGTACTTATTGACAATATCTTTAGTTTCTGTCTTTTTTTATAGCGTTGGTCTGACATTTTTTTTTTCTTCCTGTTCTTTTGTGGGATTCAGTTTTACAAATGTAATAGACGTGCAGGGACACGGAGATAGTGAAAAGGACACAAGCTCGGAGTAGTAAATGAAAACAAAACTGTCAGTTGAGGCTGACAGGGGAAAGAGCATTCAAACTTACGGAACTACAGTGATAAGTTTTACTTCATCTATCGACCTAGCACAGGTTACAGACAACGGCTATCTAGCGATCTCCTTCCTCTTCTTTTCCGATTACTGTAACCTAGACCTCACAGTTGGTTCGTTCCCCTTTCTCTCTCGATTCTCCTCTTGCTCTTCCGATTACTGTAACCGAGGCTCACAGTTGGTCGTCCTCTCTCTCAAGATACAGAACATATAGGTGTGGGTGAATCGAAGCTTTGATTCGGTTTGTTTTTAATTAGGATTTTACTCCGATGTTAAAATTAGAGGTTTGATCTCGGCTTATTAGCGATTTGGGTGTGTTGTGGTGCGAGTTGTTAAATAGATAGTTCAATCTCGATTTGTGGTTCACAGATTCAGATTGCGAGTAGATAGGACAGATATGCGTACATAGATGATTTACAATGATATGTAAATACACAAATGAGTTCTATTCATGAATGATTATCTTCCTAAAACATTATTAAACTCATTTAAAAACTTACAGTCAATCACAGGAACTTGAAGAATTTTGAAAAGAGGAAATAATTTACATATACCCAGGACGAAGTGAATTTAAGTAAACTTGGAACGTGACTCAACTTTTTTTTTTTTTTTTATTGAGAGGACAAATTGGATCTCCATTAGGTGATATTGCAGCGGAATATATACAAGTATGCCGTGCGGAAATAATTATTCTGGTCTAGTGCTGTATGTGAACGTTGCACTGACGAAAAAGACGGCAAATACACCATGTGACAAATGTACAAAGAAAACTTGGTGGATGAATTCCGATGAGTATCACAGCTTGAAAAAACAAGGAGGATGCATTAGTCTACTAGGAAACTTGGTAGGATGAAAAAGGCAGAACACAAAAAACTCGGAAAAGGTGGAATCAGCCTAGGATTCGATTTGACAATAACAATTTCTGCGACCACAAGTTGCGTAGCTGAGTAACACGGATGCATTCGTTCCATTAGATTATATGGGGAAAAGAAATGGGAAACATCCTCTACCACATTTAACTAAGGGTGTGGGGGGAAGACCCCGTCTTTTCAACTTCACGCAAGGCTTGTAGACAGGTAGCAAGAAAGGGGAAAAATAGGATCCTTGGGCATTTAGGTCGAGTGGAGATTGTGGATGAACCTATTCTCCTAGATTTGCAATGTGTATTTGAAATTTCTGCTATCTCGTTTCTTGCTGTGGGTCTATTGAACCTTGTCGATTTTCCCAAACCTGTGTCAAAAGAGTAGTATAATACCAATCTTATTAGTCACTTACGGATTAGGGTAGGTAAATTTTTTTTCCATCATCATCTTCCTTTTCAATTTTTTCTTGCGATGGAAGTGATGAAGTTGTGATACGTGATTAGTTTCCTTTTTTTATGAGTGTCAAACTTGTCTTCAAATTATTGTTGTTTGTCGCTATGGGGATTTCCTGCATGGCATAGGAAATGGTCCTGCTCCAATTGGTTTAGATGGATATTCCTTGAAGTCAGAGCATGTTTCTTCAATGCATTTAATGTGTTTAGGTTGATGGTTACTTTTTGGCCTTAATTGTGAGCACGTGATATGGTCAAATAAATCTTACCAGGACATGTTCTGAAGAACTGATTCCCTGTCAAGTCAGCAATTATCTTGCGGCTAAAAAAAGTGCTAATAACTGATGTGAGGTGGAATTGGCATGTTTAAGCGTTTGGTCCTTTTAATGTGGGTTTTTTGTGTACACAGTGAAAGGGGAAGTAGAGTTTTTAATTTTGGCTTATGGATGTGGCCTTGGATACGGTTATGATGTGGACAGGGGGAGGGCAGTGGGTGTTGGTGTTTTTTGCTGATCTTGTGCTTGTGGTCAATTGAGATAGTGTTGAATGAGCTCAGGCAGCAGCATCAGGAGGCAGGAGCAGGGCTCGATGGATCACAATATCCATAACTATACGGCCTTCCTATCGCGATGAACCTTACCGAAGGGATCAGCGGGGTTTCAGGTTGTTTATGTTCAATCATTTATTAGTATTCCTTTGTTTCTTTGCTATTCCTGTACAAAGATCATGCTAAACGTGGGATCTAAATTAGCTGCCATATGTCGGTTTTCTAAGCTGATAAATTTCATTTCACATTTATGACGAATCAACCTTCTGTCTGCATGAATGTTCTCTGAGGACCTTTGAACGGATGACTCATATGTGTTGCTTCGGATAGTGGATACTCCAACTATATCGCTATATCTTTCCTTTTCTCAGTATGTTATGCATACACCTATGTATATCTAGTCTCTAGATAGCTATTTAGAATGTTTTTGTACATGGCCACACTGCATTTCAAACTATTCGAAAAATTTTAAGAGCTAGTGGCTAGCCAATCTGGATATTTGTATGACTTAACATCTTCATTGGCTGGAGTATACATAAGCAGGAGCCGACACATTTGATCTCAATCTGTTAATGTCGATTCCAAACGTGGTTCCCATCCATGTCGTTGAATTCAGCGTTCAATTCAAAGTGTCGATCTCAATCGCCGACAGATGTTTGAGGAGGCCGTTGTTGGAAACATTGAGGAGGCCAAAGTACTGGCTTCCTAACTGCTTGTCCTGAAGTCCATAGATGGTGAGATTGCAAATCGATTCATGAGACCAATATCTTCTCTCTTTGGAACAATGGCAAAGACAAGTGTGTGGAAATGAAAGGGTATCTGGGTTTGAATCTATGGGGAGTTTATAGAAAGTGCTACGTTTGTTGCCCTGAACCATTGTAGATGAACTGGCTTTCATCTCTGGCCAAGGCCAGGGGGTTCAAGTGAACACAAAGAACTATGAGAAAACAAATTGTCAGTGAAGTGGTAGACATTTTAGGAAAGATCTCTACTTCCCGGCAAAGATGGGTGGTGTATATACTTGTGTTGTCTCTTAGAAAACAGTAATGTTGGTAGTCAACAATCTTGCATGTTCACTACTGAAAAGTCGTGCATTTAATTTTTGAACTAATTTCTCCTTTATTATTAGGTTTCTTTCTCAAATTCTATTTACCAATGGTTGAATTTGAGTTTCTTTTTTGAGTATACATGATTATTGGGCTTAGTTATTTTGTGTTTTGTTTTTGTAATTAAGACTTTGTGACTGTCTAGTTGACAACACTGTTTTCATTCTAGTTTTATTTTTAACCTTTCCTAACCGATTGGCAACAAACTACAAAGAAAAAAAAACTTGCCCCATTATTTTACACTCTGAAATTGCAATAACCGATAAAAACTATTTGATCCTTTTCTATTTGAAATTTAATATGGTCGCTTGGTTTGCTCAATTTTTTATATTTTTTTGGATATTTTTTTGCCAGAAATTCTATTTTTTTGTTCTAGGTGATTTTTTTTTTATAATATTTTTCAAAACCTTTCGTTCTTTTTCATTTGATTTTTTGTGACTAAAAAAATTATAACAAATAATAAATAATAAAGGGATTGTTTTGGATGGAAGACTTGGTCATCTCCCATGTGAAAGGAATAAATTACATCGTATATAGGCGGTTGTAAATTGCTGTAACATACATAGGTGGTCATTTCCCATGTGAAAGTGGTTGCAGAGTAACGTACATAGATGGTCATCTCCCGTGTGAAAGTGGTTGCAGAGTTACTAAAGGCGAAAAACACATCAAGGTGCAAAAGACAATGGAGTCTCAGGTGCGAAGTGAGGTCCCACACTGAAGTCCTACTTTGAAACTTTCAAATCACCTAGCCTTTTTAATACAATAAGACTTTGTTCCGATATGTCTTTGCCTGATATATTGTCTCCTCCAAGCTTGGTCCACAAACTCATAAGCACTTTTCTCATGTGCTACTGTGAACACTCGTGTTCATCCTGTCTGATTTGCCAAATTGTGTTTCTGTTCATCTTCTTCATTCCTCATCTTTTTCGCGCGCTATAATGTTTTGGCTCTCTAATTAGAACTCTTAAAAGGATAATCTTGAGTTATGAATATTTCCTACCTAGAATATGATAATAATTAAGTATCATATTGTAAGTCTATCACTTCCTTCTCTTGGTCTATAAAAGAAAGAGTAATGGTGCTGAGACTTCTATGCTAGTGCTGAGATTACTATGCAAAGAGTTAGAGAGAGGTGAGTGGAGTGGGATTCTCCTCCTTTTATACTTATTGTAATCCCCTTCGATCGATTAATAATTAATTGCTCTTTGTAGACGTAGGCATCATTGATCGAACCACATAAATCTTTATTGTCTTGTGTGTAGTTGATCTGGATAGTAGAGGGTAACGTGAGTTTTTACCCAACAATTGATGATTCGATTTTTGAATACAATAATTTAAAACTGTATTGAATCTTATGGGAAGCTTATAGAAAGCGTGACCGATTTGTTGCCTTGTCATGTTGGTGAGCTGCAGTAGACCCTTGGAAAGATTTTTTGCAACCCATCCAGTTGAAGATTGTTGGCTCCATGAAGTCCATGGGTAATGACCTGGTTTTTAATCTTTTCAGTTGAGGCCAAGGGCTGCAACATGAACACAAAGAATTATAGAAACAAATTGTTCGTGAAGTGGTAGTCAATTTAAGGAAAGTAAGGAGATAATACTTCCTTCCCAATGTGTGTGATGTAATCTTTGTTTTCTTTGTACGCAAGGCATCCTATAACATTTTCTTTGGGGTTGGCAAAGGTGTGTTACCACAGCCTCAAGGCACTAGACTCACTAGTCCAACCTAAACAAACAAAAATTTGTTTGAGAAAGAGTTATGGTCATCTCCGATTGAGATGTTTTTCAGAATTTTTTTACCTTAATTTCTGATTTTTTATTTTGTTTTTAGTGTTCTTTTCAAAAAAAATAAAAAATTCTTTTGAAGAAATTTCAAATTCATTCACGATTTTGATTGTTTTGGCTTTTAAAGAAACAATCTGCACATGGTTTGGTCTTTCATTGGTTCTTAATTTCCAAGGTGCATTGCCTTCAACGAACAGAGGGATGACTCCAGTGCGACTCTAAAACTTTTTATTAATGGTGTTATACAAAAATTTAAACACAAATTTTAGTTAATGGAGTCAAATATATTTCTTTTATGGGTTCAACTTTTCTAAAAAATATTATATATAACACAAAAAAAACCAGCTTGGTATAATCTGTACCAAGACTCGTAGGGGAAAGAGGGCCTAAGATCATCTTTTGTACTAGCCCTCTTTGCCAACTTTCTATAGCGTTTGTATAATTTTTCCACGTGTAGATTTTTTTAACGACTTAATCATGTATTTTTTTAGTTTCTCCTTGATGAGAACAGTTTGGTATAATAGTCATGTCTAAATTTTTAGTCACTCGTGCCAATACTTAAAAATACAGTTAATTGTTGCGCTCAATATTTGTTTCTGACCTACCCATTCGGTCACCATAATGAAACCCGAAAAACAAAAGCTCAATCTTCTACTCTTATAGCATTCTATCCGATTATTTCTTTCTTACACTTTCTTACCCCAAATCCTAATTCAAGTTTTTCGCGCCATCTGCAATAAAAAAATCTATCCACTGCTAGGAATGATCACAAGATCAATTTGTAAGGAGATAAGTTCTCTGAATTGGGATGATTTAGTGGCCTTCCAAACTCCTGCTTATGTTTAACATTTTTGCAAGTGTGTTTGATGTGAACCATTTTCAACATTGACTGGTTGCCTTTGTATCATTTTATTTCACTTTTTTGGGTTTAGTTGCGACCTTGATATGGGTCCTTGTTTTTAGTTGAGTTTTGCATAGATTACAAGAAGGAACTATTTAGAAAGTTAAAAGCTAAGGCTCTTGAAATGAAAAATGAACGGATTATTTTGAGAAATCTTCCTTCTTCGCGTGCGACGATACTAGGGATTGGTAATAGAAAGTTCAAACTAGAAATACAATTTTACAGACACCATGATGATATATTGTTAGTTCCTTAATCACTATCTATTTTTACAGACCATCTATATGATATGTGATACCATGCTCTGGCATGTCCAAGAGATTAAATTTTTTTTGATTCACAACGACCTCTATAGAGGATGGATCAATGCCTAGATTCGGAATCAGCTGAAAATCCTCTCCAAGGAAGAAGGGACTGACATGGACAAATTAAAACAGATGCTTCGTTGTCGACAGGGCAAAAACAAAACCGTCGGAATCTCTCGGCAGCAAGGCAGCTCTGTCAGGTATTGCAACCACTTGCCTCATGCTAGGCCTTGATCTGCCTTACGCGTGGGAGCACAGCGCCCTTAGCTTCAAACAACGACATTTCATCAGAGGAGTAATAACCCCCCAACCTCGGATCACTTGTCTCGAGAAATAGCTCCGTGTTTCCACTCTCAAACACCCAATCCACCAACATCATCTCTTCAGGCAATGCTTGCGGCTCTATGGGCCGTCTTCCATACAAGCCACTGTCAAAAGCAAAATGCCCCGAAACCCAAAGACATCGTGCTTGTAGTAGCCTTGCCGTTTCTGGTAAGCTCTGGTGCAAGATAGCCCACGTTCCCAACCACATGGTAGTTGAAGGGTTTTTTCTTTCTCCATGATCATACAATCGGGCTAGTCCAAAATCACCGGCTGGTCATTCAATCTGCTCCACAGAACATTGCTAGCCTTCACTCTTCTATGAAGAACAACTTGTTTCCCCCCCCTCTTCGTGTAGATACATAAGGGCGGATGCCTACTCCTCTCAGGATCCGTAACGTGAACCAGTTGAGGTTTGGTTTTCATTGGGTAAATAGGAAACTTGTCGAGGGCTTTCGTTGGGCATATATCGTATACCAAGAGGCCGCTCTCCCTTTCTCGGCTATAGCAGAGGAGCTTCA
>CM018896.1:2925877-2928377 GCA_009663005.1 Actinidia chinensis | reverse complement strand
TCAACCTAGCTCAGGTACTTCAACCTAGCTTTGGCCATCTCGACCTAGCTCCCATGTACACATATGAACCTAAACATAAACGATATAAAAACACAAAGTAATAAAACCCAGTAACATGGAATAATCGAATTAAAAATTTGAATTCACATTGGATTGCAATCGAAGAGAGAACAATGCACTGTTGTTGTTAAATCAGAAAAAATATGATATGGTGTTCCAAGAAGCCCATGAAAGAACTGCAAATTGACCACAGCGCAAAAGCATAATGATAATCGATCTTGTAAGTGAGAGGTATCCTAAAGTTAAGATTACGGCCCACAAAGGAAAACTGCTCCTGCTAGTAGTTTTTGGTTTCTACTAATATTGATAATAGGCAAGGACCATAGAGTTTTGGCACAGAGCAGGCTGTTCACTGTGGCTTTGGGCGGCGGTAGTTGGCCGCGTATACAGTGGAAGAGAGAAGAGAGTGAATGTTTAATAAAGTGAGGGGAGTGTTAGAAATTTTGTGTGAAGGAAAGCAGAAGAGTATTGTTGTTAACAACTCCGAAGGAGTTATTAGAGACAAAATTGCATCTTCTTTACAAGCCCGAAGGCTGCGTTATCTGGGCCATGACAGCACTCTAATATGGCTGTATTGTGAATCCCACAACACCTTCAATGATGAGGGTTTAAATGCCCACTAGAGTTAAATGTTAATAGAGCATTTGTTTTGGCTATAAATGCTGAGGTTTTTTTTAAAGCCTGAAGAAAAACACAAACCACACCAACAACCAATACAAACACCCAACAGAAACAAACACACCATACATTGATTCTTTGAGAGAGAGAGAGACAGATACATTTAGTTCGCCAAGGCTGCTTTGGAGGTGTTCCAAAGTTAAGTGGTGTCTAGCCGTTTTTTTAATCCTGGGGAGGAGACGTTGCGTCGCACCCTAAACCACCCTCGTAGGAGGAGGCGGCGAATCTTCTTAAGGAGACTGCGATGCAGGACTCCGGCTTACTCTGTTGTATCTATCTCTAATATTCAGTTTCTGTTAATTTAAATTCTGTAATTTAATTTATAATGAAATTATTCTTGTGAATTGTATTGGCCGAATCATTGTTTCAACATGGAGGCACGAGATCAGATAGCATCTGTCCGTTGGTTTGGTCTTTTGTAGGAGCACAAGATCCTTTGAGACAGTGGACTGGTATTTATTGACAAAATGTGTTATATGAACCCACAAAATCTACCGTTTTAGGCATTCCTTTTCTATCCTTTAACTTCCTTTTCTCATTTTCATTTACCTCCTAATCCTTAACCTACTATCAGCTTAAGTTGTATTTATCAAAACTTTAGAACATTCTTATGCATGAAAGTAAGCAAAGAAAAAAAAAAAGATTTTAAACGTTCAAATTTAATTTTTTTTTTCTTTATTTTTCTTTTTTTCTACATCAAACCATTTATCCAAACACAGCCTTAACGTTAGAATTGATTTTGTGTTCTAGTGGTAGTTAAGAAACATAAAAATGACACCCATATATGTTCTCTAGACCTTCTTTTTCTTTTCCTTTGAATGTTTTTGCCCTTCTCCTTTAAAAACAGTTAAGTTTGTTTGGTAAGCTTATAATCTCAAATTAACCAATGGATAGTAAAATGACACTTTCTTTTGAAATCTATCATTTTATTCAAAGTTTAAGAAGAAGAGAAAAAGTAATTTGGATTAATAACCAAGTCACCTTTTCTATTGAACCAGGAACTAGGCACAAGAGGGTAGGATGGTAATTTAACATTTTGAAAAAATTTCGGTGCACACCCAAGTTTTTTTTTTACCCATCTCTCTAAATCTCGTTTTAACAGATTTAGTCCCATGTTTCGGGACAATGTCTCAACACCGCTTATACACGTTATGTGAATTTCCGATTTCATCCCAAAGGTATAGTCGGTATTCTTTAAATTTTAAATGCTTATTAGGGGATTGCAAAGAAGTTTTCAATAATTTTCCCCAAAAGCTCCCTCTAACCATTCTCCTAAGAAGAATCGTCAATGTTAAGAAGAATAGAACTATAAATATTTTTGACAATAAAACTACACAACATTTTTTAATTAAATAAAACTACTAATAATTGAAATTTGGTGATCGCATTTGTTTAGAATTTAATAGTATCATCTAAAATATACCATATTATGTGACCCATTCATATGCCATATAGGTTCAGTAATTTATTTAGCGACATGTACAACACAACATCAAATAGTATCACAAATTTTGGGAGCTTCTAAATGCAAATCATTTTGATCTCAAGACACCCCCAAAATAGAAATTTATTTTATTACAATTTTATTCCTATATGAAATTACGATTAAGGACACATGCTCTAAAATTCAGAATTCCCAAATTCTCAGCACAACTAGTCCCAACCATCTCAACTTGGCTGCCCACCACCGGAAAAAACCATAACCAGTTAACCACTACTCCACTCCCGTCATCCATAGTCATCTTCCACCAAGCCCTTGGAG
>CM018896.1:2883377-2885877 GCA_009663005.1 Actinidia chinensis | reverse complement strand
CATATAAATGGGCATTTGATATTAAGAAAACTTAGTACATTAGTCGGTGGGAGATGGTAGGAGTATTAATTTTTTACACTAGAAAGTGACTCTTGCATGCGATAATTATTTTATGTTTTTGGGCAATGCCTCAACTTCTTTCGCAAACACACAATTATGTGTGACTCCGCATTTAAGAATGGGCAATCGATGCTCATGCCAAGGGCAAAAAAATTGACGGCATCACACATGTTTGATGCATATGTCAAGACCGGCGGACACCCGTGGCTAGTTGTAAGTCATTGTGAATGCTAAGACACAACATTTTCTTATCCAATTCTGTTTTCGAAACACGTATCCATACCCCTCAAAAAAAAAAAAGTCCTCCAACGCTCTAGTTCAATTCGATATTTTTATAACCAAACTATGTATTAATTTTTATGCAGTTCAATCTTATATGTAAACTAGACTAAAGCAATTTGAATAAAATTCGGATGTGTGTGCGGTTGAAAAATATTTTATTTATGAGTAATGACATCCAAATAGAAAATTTTTATAGAATTTTTACTAAGAATGTTGTGATTGAATGTGGTACATTCATTGTAAACCAAAACAGACTCTCTAAACAATTACTCTTTACTTCTCTTTCATTTAACTTTTTTTTTTCTTTTTTTTTTCTCTCTCAAATTAAGAATTAAAAGAGAGAGAAAATATTCCTGTTTTTCTTTTCTTTTATATTTCCCCAAGTTCGAAACACACCTTAATCCTGGACCGTCCAGTTTATCTGATGAGAATCCAACCACGCCCTTCCATACTAAAATGGGCCAGTTTGCCCTAGCTTAGTAAACAAGGCCCAATTGCCCAATGGTTCCATGCCAAGGTCATGTTTTCCACTCGTACAACATTTGTGATGAATAGTTTTCTATTTGCCGGTGCAGCAAACCTTAAAACTTGCAGTCACAGATGTTCTATGGTGAATGCCTTCTTAGTATCCACATGAGTGAGTGAGCATCTGTTATTGTAGTAACAATTTTACTAGAGTTGCATCTGCCATGGTGTCTCAAAAACTTCAACATTTAATTAGGGTAGACAGAAATGCAATTTGTCAAGTGAGTGAACATGACCATTAAAATAATAAGGTGGGTCTCATTTGAAGTAGTAGACTTTTCTGTTTTAATCAATCATAAGTTGTTAGGTGAATGAATATAAATGCACTTGGCAGAGAGTGATTTAAGAATGGTATCTCCAAAGAGCTTGCACCAAGTAAAATCGTCCGTGCTTGTGTAGCTTCTTAAGGTCATATGCCTTTGAGTGATTTCAGAGCGTTTGTCGTACTGTAAATGCTTTCAGGCTCGTATGCAAGAGATGAAGGAAAAAGTACTTTGATAAATGGGGAAAAAAATGATTGACGTTGCGTTTGGCCCATCGGTTAATATAGACCTTGGGTTTGTCTATTCAAGGGATTGCCAATTTGAGTTCCTTTATTGTCATTGGAGATTTGTTCGACTGTTAACTTCAGAGCCCATAAATTAATCCCTCTCTAAGTCCAATTAAAATAAACGGAAATACTGAATTATAAAATAATTTTATTACATTCCATGTTGGGTGGACCATGTATAATTGGAATATTTAGAATATTATATCCCTCAAAAGTGTGCAATCAATATAATATAAATCTTCTTGGTATATTATATTCTCTCACCACAGTTCATGGAAAAAAAATCCCTCACCACCAAATATAATAGCCTACTTCATTCAATAACAACTTCCTTCGTCCAATAAAACAAAACACAACACACCAATTCAACCAAACCAAACCAAGCTTTGTCCCAATCAATAACAACTTACTTCATCCAAATAGCCAAGATGAATCAACTTTATTTTGTTGAATGTTATATCCTACCCTAAATAAACATAGTATATGTGATTCTGTAATGTATAGGATCCCCATCCCCTATCAAGGTATTATGTATCCCATCTGATATTCCTTGGTATTACAGGATTCGGGGTGCCTGCGGGGAGAGGTGTCTGCTGGGTTGCAGTCACCCAAAACGATGTCATTTTGGGTCAAAAAAATTTGGTCCAAAACGACGTCGTTTGGTGCAATACATTTTTGGATATAAAAAGACATCGTTTTGGACCAAAATACACCAAAAACGGCGTCGTTTTGGGATTCCTGCACGCTCCCTGCAGGGAGCCTCCCCGCAGCATCCCCAAATCCAGTATTACATATCGCCTTTGCCTAATCGTATAGGTGTCTGCTGGGTTGCAATCACCAAAAACGATGTCATTTTGGGTCAAAAAAATGGTCCAAAACGACGTCGTTTGGTGGCAATACATTTTTGGATATAAAAGACATCGTTTTAAACCAAAATACACCAAAAACGGCGTCGTTTTGGGATTCCTGCACGCTCCCTGCAGGGAGCCTCCCCGCAGCATCCCCAAATCCAGTATTACATATCGCCTTTGCCTAATCGTATAGGTGTCTGCTGGGTTGCAATCACCAAAAACGATGTCATTT
>CM018896.1:2873377-2875877 GCA_009663005.1 Actinidia chinensis | reverse complement strand
ACTTCAAAAATTATTTAAAATTTGATTTTAGAGAAACTACTATTTCTCTGCTTTTAAATATGCTTACAAAAATTAATTTTGAGTAATGTAAAAGTTTTGACAAACACCCAAATTATCCTTCAATAATTAATCAAAATGTAAATTTGAATTTTCTAGAAGTTAATAAAGGCTTGTTCACACCTATGAACTTTTAATGCTTCGTTTTTTAGTTGCAGATGGTGTGATTCAATAAGACTGATTTCCTTGATTTCTTTCTATTAATTTGTACAATAGTGGTTGGATCTTCATAAACAATTCAAAGGAGGTGGGGTGATTAGAGCCTCCACATCATACATTGAATCAACCCCATGTCCAAATCAAATGGGAAAGCAAGTGATTTGGTATTAAAAAAAAATTGGGAACAAGATGACAAAAAACACTTTTTCATATGGGGACATGGGTGATCTGTAGAGAATCCTTGAACTGGCAATATTATACATTATACATAGATGTAGATATGAAAGTTGTATGGAATCAGGATCATTATTTGTGTATGGCAGGAGATATGGTAGGAAGGAACAATGCAATTTAGTATTTGTAGAGTTCCAATGCCTTCTCACATGCAAGTGGATATTTTGGATCAAAAGGTGATATGCTTATGCCTGATGGGGACCATACAGAGGGAAGTAATAGAAGCAAGGAGCCTTAAGTCACATTCAATTTCAAATGAGAACAAATGGAGAAGTTGTTGGGTGATTTATGGAATATTCCGCGAGATAACAATAAAATTGAAGTTTTACAATCAATCAATATCAAAAATTAAATAATAAATAAATATAATAAAAATTATTGAAGGAGAAGGAAAAATTTGACATCGTATCAGAATCTAGAAGAATGAGAAGAAAAGTTTGGTATCGCACCAGAATCAAAGGTTGGAAAAAAAAAACATAATCGTTTTTTTTTTTATTCATAATCATTATCTGTCTTTCAATTGTAACCAAAACTCTCTTTAAATAGAGAAATAAACATAACCCTAAAATACTAAGCCATAAAACTACTACGAATAAAATAAGTCTAATGGGCTACTACTAATTACGGCCGATATTGGATAATAACTCTAAAGTAATAAAATCATAATTAACTTAAATAAAAGTAACTTAATTCGAAAAATTATTAACATACAAAATAATAAATAATAATATACATTTTTGTTCCGCATCATTCTGCATGTTTGGTGCAGCTTATAAACATTAACTTTTATTTTTTTTGTATTGAAAGTTGTGCTAGAATGTTAATTTGACAATGCTTTTGTTTTTACATATGGGCCAGAAACAACTTTAAAAGGTCAAAAAAAAAAAAAGAGATTGTGAATGTTCTATATTGATGCTTTCAACTTTTATTTTTGCCTAATCACTTTTAACATAAGTTCGGCTATGCCAAACATCTTCATTGCATGATGTGGTTTGACAACTCGAATATGATAGTGTTATCTGGGACTTGAACAAGGTAAGCTATGCAAAACTCTATACAATGAGGTGACTAAGCTGATCAACCTAGTATCATCTATCTTCCCATAACCCAATATATTGTCTGAGATGAACTCAAGCATATGTGATCCGTCTATGTTGGTCTATCAGCACAACAGACTAAAAAACATGATGACATGCAAAAAGAAAACTTACATAAATCCGCAGCTCTTCTCACCAATGCTTCACCAACATATCACTCTGTGTAGAAGGAATTTCTTGAAATGTGAAGCTTGATCATTTCTTCTCTAGCTCATTCTTCTGGTGCAAGCTCTGATGAAGAAAAAAATGGGATGCATCCTATATACAACCATTCGTAACGATTAAGTCATATTTATAGTCAGTGGTGGTCCCGAGGGGCGGGCAGGGGTCACGACTCCTCTTAAAATGGCAAAAATTATTCTTCAACTAATAGTGTTTTTAGAAATCATATAACTAGGCCCCCTAAGCAACCCCGGTTCGGAATAAGATTTATGTGTCCGTCATTGTTTATAGTGTCATGGACAAAAATAACCTTGTTAAATTTACCCCACATATAATGCATATATTTAAGAATATTATGTGATATACTTTTCTTTCTTTTTTGTTTTTAAATTAGATTTTTTATTAATAACCTTTATTAAATAAAGTAATATATATGTTATCCACAATTAATACATCAGTATATGAATAATCTTATGATAATGTTATCATAACATGTAACCATTCTACAATAATTGAAGATCTTGTTATGACAATTTTTACATAATCTAAAACAATTTCACAATAATTGAAGTTTATGGTTTATAAAATATTTTTGTTATGATAAATTTATCATAAACAAATCAACATCTAATTTTATAAAAAAAAATGTTTAGACGAGATATTTATCATATGTAAAACTATTGGCTAGTTCATATATAGTAGTTTTGTTATGTAAATTAATATAGTCAAACCAATGGTTAATTTATAAAAATATTAAATTATGACAAATTTATCGTAACAAATTCAGTGTT
>CM018896.1:2728377-2730877 GCA_009663005.1 Actinidia chinensis | reverse complement strand
TATTTTACTTCGACAATTGGACTTTTTTTCCTTGGTTAAATTCAGGCGGGCACGGCCCAGTCGGGTAGGATTCGGCCACAACCCTTGCCCAAGCCCTACCCAATATATATGGGGGAATCGGACTTCGGGCTTGTTCAAGCTCAGTTGGGCAAGCCATATCTCCCCATTTCTCTCTCATTTTTGTGGGCGAAACAAGTAAAATTTTAAGAATAAGTCATTCATTTTTTAAAATCAAATGTGATTTGATTATGTATCAATCTATCATCAACAATTCATATCACTGAATTGATCACAAGTAGACCCAAATCCCATCAAGATCAATACATTACATCAATGTAGTTATTGAATCCACTTTTCCAGTGCCAGTTCTATCTACCACACCACTCCACTCATAAACAAACAAAGGAACGAATATGAAAAACAAAGAAGGAATATTTTCTGCTATATTCCAGATTGAAATTAAGGCACACAGAGAGAGAGGGAGAGCCTAGATAGGTGTACAGACTGTAGAGGGTATAAAGTACAAAAGACGTGGACCAATAAGAAGTGGACATGTGGCACTGGGTGCTGACTCAGTCAAGTAAAATACACACGATGACAAATGCAGGAAGCGCGAAGAGGGATCCACCCCAGAAGCGCGTCGAGTATGAAATAGGGTTTAAGAGGAACAACGTCGCTTTGGGATGAACCCCACCCACGAGCTTCTATTTGAAACAGAACTTTGTGCAGGAGCTAGTGACCTAGGGTCAAGTGGGAGCCACGCAGTGGTATCCTTCCCTACGATGAGAAAGCGTGAGGTCTGCGATCAGAGGACCTCCTTCCTTCATGTAAACCCAGTTTGAGGAAGTGCTCCAGTTGTTCAGGCAGGACTGAAGGAGGGCCTTGAGGCTTGATACGCGACTATGGTGTGGCTTAAGCACTGCATCATGAGTCCATACGGTATGAATCGAGAGATGTGGCCTAGAGGCTAAGTACAGAGGATCTCTAGGTGTTGACTCTGGTCGTTGAACCATCACGTGATCTCTTAATGACGTGGATAACGGTTTATGAAATCAAGAAAATTGAACATTCCCCTTGTGGTCCTCAGGGGAAGTAGTCACTCTCATGTGGTTCATGAGGTCACATGACCCACCCTCAGCTCTTTGGTGATCCAACATGGCTTGAAGCCATTCACGCATTAGCATTCAAGTTAACTACCTGAAATATGAATTACAACACTTGGTGCACTTTGGACTAAGAAGTTGAGTTGGCCTGAATACTTGAGATTAAAGCTAATTTTACTACATTCTCTCTCATTTCTTCTTATCAATGAGGTTGTCGTAATCTTCGCAAGTATTGAAGACCATCGTGATGTTCGATTTGAGAACAAGTTTCAAGCCCTTGAATCAAAGTTTCTAAAGAGAATAATCATAAGATCGTTCTTTTACACAAAACAACAATGCATAAATTGTACTAACTTTAGACTAATAAAATATTAGTTTTTTCACATTCTATTTTAATTTCTTTTTTTTCTTTTGAACAGAAGAATTTCATTAAAGATTGAAATGACAGAGACAAGATAAGAGAAAAGAGAGCAAGTCTGACGGTTGATAAGTAATCAACCCACACCAGCCCAACTACTAAACTAACCACACCTAAACTAACATCAAATACAAGAGCCTAAAAACCCCCGCAGCCTTGAGGAATCAATGAAATTGAAACCATACTTGTATCAGAAGACCCCAAGACTCGGAGGCCTAGACACCCAAAAGGAGACCTACCAGCAATAGAACTGAATAATCTACTCTGCACTAGTCCCTGTTCTACTTTGCACCTACCCAAAAGTCTTCACTATTTTAATTTCTTGATCTTTAGACATGAAGTTAGTGTGTACAAAGATTGTTTGCAATTGAATACAATGATCAGAGCATGAAAACTTTTATGGACGTTGAATTGGAGGATGTTTTGAAATGATATGGACGCTGAACACTTCGTCAAGTAATTATAGGGCTTGATTGATCAATTGATATCCACGTTGAATTGTTATTTGTGTGAAGTTCTTTTCTGCTGTAAAGTTATTGTATTGCTCTTTCTCTCTCTCTCTCTGCCTCGTTGAAATATATTTTGATAATGACGAAGATAATCTTAGAATCTTGAAATCGTTCGTTCCAATTGTTATTCAATTTATTTGAATGATTAAGAGTGGTTTAATTTATGATTCTTTTTTACTAAAATCTCACCAATCCAAACCGTGAGTACACCGCTAAGCATCAATGCACAACAAAACCAATGCAATCATACATGAACACAAATAATTTTAAGAAACTATATACTTGGTACAAGAAAATTCTCTCTAGATAAATTAGGGCACATATTCAAGACAAAAGAAATAATCAAATAGAAATCAAGAAAGTTTTGGGAATTACCTTGTGAATTTGGCACAATTCATGCAGGGAATCTACAAAAATAGTTGGGATAAAGACATTAAGGAAGAAGATGACGCGGATGATTAAATTGAAAT
>CM018896.1:2718377-2723377 GCA_009663005.1 Actinidia chinensis | reverse complement strand
TGTTAACCTACATTGAATCAATCCTAAAATAAGTTGTATATGAAAAACTAGGGATGAGAATCCTACGTCAAACCGAACCAAATAAGGTTGAAAATTACACTATCATCCTACTATTGGAAAAAAAAATGCTACTTATACAAATTTGACTTCACTAAAAAGAAAATTACACTATCATTCCACAGTTATATATAATTTTTTAAATTTGACCCCATCTAATATATATATATGTATGCACACACACTGGAGTTCGATTTTATGTGGCCGAAGACAAGGGAAATGTTTGGAAACTGGATTTCGAATCCAACAATGGTCCAATGTTCAATTCCCTGGCGCTGGACAATTGGTTTTTGTTCGGTTTCATAGTTCTAAATAGATGAATTTTGGTGGGGACGTGGCTGTCGCTAAACAAATCTTGCAAGAGTGGTGTAAGATGAGGAGAGTATTGTGATTCATTGCTTTGATATATTAAGATGATATCAAATTTTTTAAACTGGATTGGGTTGTAGGCGACGGAGGAAGCCATAAGATCCACCCACTATACAGCCCATTGGGCCACTTGTATAGATCAGACCATATCGAAGAACAATACGTGAAAGGAGAAAATCTTGAAAACAGAAAAGACTGCTCAAAGAATTATAAAAATCTTTACCGTCCATTCTATTTACCATGAAAGAATTTTCAATTTCGGGACTTAAACCAATAAATTCACTGCATCCAGCACATTAAGGAATCCGATGGCTTAAACCCATGAACTCCTATGAATGATCATCTTGATTAAAGCAATTAGAAAAATTAGAATTTTTATCTTTCTCGAGAAAGCACCACCCAAGTTCAAATTAATCTAAATTAGATTATTTTGGAATAATTAGGATTTTAGTGGTTTCCTCTAAAAAAAACTATTCTTTTACTTTACCAATAAAAAGAAAATTGTAAAAAAAATGAAGTATCCTCGTATTCAGTTTTCAAAGTGAGTTTTGGGGATTAATTTTGCCATTTGTTACGAGTTATGACCAATTTTGTAATCAGATTGATTATCAATAAAAAGAAAATTATAAAAAAATATTCCCGAGGTAAATAAAATTAACCCATTAATTTAACTAATGAAATACGTCTCATCAGTGAGCTTCTACGTGGAGACCATTCCCATTGCCAGGGGGTGTAAGATGAGGACCGTTTTGGGGATTCATCTACTAAGAAATTGGGGTTTGCTGAGAAGGACTTGGTTTGCATTTGGAAGCTTGTATTTTCTCAAGTTATAATTTTCTACTTAAAAACCACGAATACAAGATATTTATGGTCTTTAAAGTTCATTATTACTCATTCAAGGATTAAAATTATGAAACTAAAACAAAACTGCCGTTGTTGGTAATATGATTTCAGATATAGTTACTGTTATTATAGATTTACGCCCAGATTCTAGGTCAGTTAGATACTTTGTCAATTTTCGCCGGTGCAAACTGCAGTGAAAATAAAATATAACATAAAACGAAACCATAAAATAAGACCACGACAGTACTTGGGGCAACAAGATAAAAACATAGCAGTAAGCAATTGTGTGATTTAATATTTTAATGTTTGGCATTCTAATTGTAATTAATTTTCTGATTTGAGATTGCTAAGTACACATATTGCTTGTTTGTCATAAACTGTAACAATCTTTTATAGTTCACAACCATCATTCTTCACCAAACTTTTTAATTCCCGGCTCACTCAAAACGCTGTCTATGTCTCCAAAAATAATTGATTGACATATAGAATCAGCACAAGATTGAGGTAGATAACAAACTTTTGCTCATTTGTAGTTTAACCCCAGAAAAATCAAAATCCAGTGTAAACAATCTATACCTATGTGATTTCAGTCACACCAAAAACTAAGTCTGGAATCCGTAATGGTTGATATTTGTGTACTATATAATGCAAACCCTGAAATTCTAGACCTAAGTTAATGAAACTTCGGTGGAGGAAAAAGAGAAGGAAAGAAAAAAAACTAATGGATTTAACGGTTCAAATTAAAGCCTAAATGCATTCATCTAGGAGGAAACATATAGTTTCTAAAAACAACAAGCGAATCTTGAACCAACAGAGAATAAAGAATAAAGGTTCTTCATCAAGTTTAGTGAAGTTATCGTTACTAGAGATAAATCGAAACAAAAATGAAGGTCAAGAATGGATCAGCTGCCTCGTTGGAAGATCTAACAGATAGAAAAAATCTGAAGAAATTGAAAACTGCCAAAGGGTTAGTTTCTTCTTTCTGCTCGAAAATTGGAAATGATCTTTCCGGCCATTGCAACAACCATCAAATTTCAAAAACAACATATAAAAAGACAAAGAAAGAAGTGAGAAATTTGGGATAGAGAGAGAACCTGTGATGACAGTGGTTGAACCCTAGGCCTGAAAAATCGACCCCAATTTAATTAATATGCTAAAATTTTTTGATGATTTAATTAATAAACAAAACTGCGAATTTGATGATTTGGGGATGGTTGATGGAGATTTCAGTTGGAATGAAAAACTCTTCAAATTCATTATTGGAAGATCCAAGAGAACAAATTTGTTTTTTTGGTAATAAAGTCATAACGAATTTAATTAATATGCTAAAATTTTTTGATGATTTAATTAATAAACAAAACTGCGAATTTGATGATTTGGGGATGGGTGATGGAGATTTGGAGATTCAGTTGGAATGAAAAACTCTTCAAATTCATTATTGGAAGATCCAAGAGAACAAATTTGTTTTTTTGGTAATAAAGTCATAACGAATTTAATTAATATGCTAAAATTTTCAAGATAACATCGAAAAAGATCCCATTTGGGATCAATGGTATTGTTTCAATTATTTTTCTCTAAACCTTTTCTTGATTGTTTGTCAATTTTGTTTTTCTTTTTTTGTTCCTATGGATGATTCTTGACTAAAGCAATCAGAAAAGTTAGAATTTTTTTTTTTAAAGAAAACACCACCCAAGTTCAAATTAATCTAAAATTAGATTGTTTTGGAATGATTAGGATTTAGTGGTTTCCTCTAAAAAAAAACTATCTTTTACTTTACCAACTCCTCGATTAGTAAGGAGCCGAAAAAGTTAAAAAAAGAAAAAGAAAAATTGACTAAAAGATGTAAAATAATCCAAAATTATCTACTTCATCTCATAGATCAAAGCCAAGAAATGAAGGAATAATATTAAAATTAAAAAGTTTAAATAATCACAACTTATTTTAATTTTCACTCAATAGGTAGTTTCCAAGTTTCAATCTTTTTAGCCATGAATAGGTAGCTTCGATTTGGCACTCGTTGCATTGAGTTTATGTCATATGACAAAAACTCCACGCAACGAGTTCCAAATCAAAGCCGCTGTCATAAAAATATACAAGTGATCTTCTTCAAGAAGAGGAAGGAGATGATGAAGTAAGGAATATGACGAAGTGAGGAATGCCCTAACTTTATTCTCTCTATATAACTTTCCCTTTATAGAGATATAAGGGGCTCAAGTTTCTTTATCAAATAAGCTTCAAGTTTAAGCTATAGTAGAACTCTTCAATTATTTTTTTATTTGAAATTGTATTCTGTAAGAGTTTTATTTTGTATAAAAGTCTAAAATGAAATGAACCCATTAAATTAGCCAATCACATACACACATGGAAAATCAAATTAGACCCATTCACACATGGCATTTCTCACACGCTCGGCCATTTTCTTCCCCCAAAGCTCTGCAACCAAAAACTTAATATTAGCAATTAAGTTGGCATTAGGTTTGAACATAGTCATTTTTCTTGTTTGATTTTTTTTGCCTTGTTATATTTAAAGTGTATTTTATGCAGTGTTTAGACAAATTATTGTTTTTTTGAGGTGTAAAAGAGATAAATTAAACTAATGAAAACTAAATGGAATTTACATCAAAAAATAATTGACCAAATTTTTTTACTTAAAATTGCAAACGATATTCAATTTAATATTTGGTGGAATTATACCGTTAATTCTAAATAACGGTATTAAGAAATACATAACTCGGTTAGTGAGCGATACAACTCCAATAAGTCTGAATTGTAATTAATATTAGTATCATTTTACTCAATATTTTTATATCACATTATTTATTATTTAAATAACATCTTCAAATTATGCACCGGTCCCTAAAATATTTATCTTATTTTATTTTGATTTTTCATATATTAATTTTCTCAATTTCGTATCTGATGTATCCGATTGAATTTTATATGGTCTGTATGGTCCTTTTCTACTTACATACGGTTCCTTCTATGTTTTTTTATTATTACAAAAAGGGGTCTTAAAATTTTTTTTAGTCTTTTATATTGATCATGGACCCGATTTCAGTGAAATTCTAAAAAATACTTTCATTCGACTCAATAAAGTCGAATGAATTAAAATTTCACCAAGTACAATAAAATCTCAAAACAAGGCAAAAAAATGTCAAAAGGCCGACATAGAGTTGCAAACCAAATGTGGTTTAATATTTTGGGAAAAAAAAACATTTTTCAGTACAACAATTATGTGATCCGATCGAAAAGAAATCAAGATTTAACTAGCACATCATCAAATACTCAGAAAAAAACCCCACAAGAATTGATCGATTCCATGAATAAGGACTCCAAATATACAATAAGCCATAAAACATGCAAACCAAATCACATAAATCTCACAATAGACAAACGATTCAATTACAAAGTCAATCAAACTAATGCAAGAATCTACAATCTCTATATAGTTCTTCAAAGGTCATGTTTAGCATAGCAAAAGTAACATCTAGGGCAACAATTTTATGATCTATTATCTAATATTTGATTTATAAAAAACATGGGACGGATAAAAGAGGAATTCATTGCTTACCTAGATTTCAGACACGATCGCACTGATTGCGGTGTATTTACCATCAAAATGAATATTGAAGACACGCTGCAAACAGTTCAAAAATCCGACCACCGTCTAGAATTCACTCAAGCAAGCATCGAAAGGAATGGTCCCAAAGAAGAAGACTCTGCCATGAAAG
>CM018896.1:2645877-2658377 GCA_009663005.1 Actinidia chinensis | reverse complement strand
TTTTTTAACTTTTGCTCGTGTTTAACACGCACTTTGGAGTAACCAATTAAAGCCTTCAATGATTCTATAAATTAATCAACATTTTATCACAAAAAAATTGAATCCATTTTTGTTTATTAACACACATTTTAGTACACTTTTTGTTTAGTCCATTGGAGATGCCTAGGACACAACTCACGGGACTGTACAATACTGTCCAATAATTTTTTTATCCTATTTTTGGTTTATTTTAATAATTAAAATCATAAATATTCTAAAAATCGTTATGCAGATTAATATGGTAAAAAATTATATTATCGGATACAAATTGATAACTATTCATTACTGTTTTATTATTTAATAAATGAGTTTCACACACATGATTATATTTATTTATCATGATATAAATTGATAACGATCGACTATCGATCTGTATTCGATTAACGTAATTTTTTATGATATTTAATTTCTCAATAAATTATATAATTTTAACGATTTAAATAATTAAAATAGACCAAAATGTTATTGCAGTTCAAAATTAGAGTACAAAGAAACCTGGTCATTAATCTGACATAAGAATAGTCAAGAGAGTAAAGGGGCAGATGATCCGAATCCCGTACCAACCGTTAAACGGCTTTCTCTGTTAAAAGAAAAAAAAAATTAATTAACAATTCGAAAGAGGGCAACCAGGGGTTGACACTAAGGCTCTGTTTAGTAATGTTTAAAATTTTTTTTTTTTTTAAATTTATTAAGAAAAAAAAAGATTATTTGATTTTTTTGTTTTTATAACTTTATTTTAGGTAAAATTAAGTAAAAAACAAAAATAAAAAAATAAAAAAGTCAACTTCAATTAATTTTTTTACTTATTTTAAATAAAAAAATTAAAATAAATTGGTGTAAACGGAGCTAAGAGTGCACAAGACTGTCCGATCACTCACTCCCAAGTGTCCCGCTCGTTCGAGATTTCTTACCATCCCCGTGAATCCACTAATCACCACATCAAACTCACAGATGTCCCCCTGCATGTGGCTCCTTTCTCTCTAAACAAATCGGAACCCCATACTCCGTCCCCCTCTCCCCCCCATCTCTCTCTCTCACGTGCCTCTCCGCTCCTCGTTACAACAGCCAAAATGCCGTCAATAGATTTTAGGATGAACTGTCTTACAATTACAATCTCCCCATCCATATATATACACCATTTATTCCTAGTTAAAGGAAACCCTAAGACAATCCTAAAACAATCCCTAAATTAGGAAACACAATCCCTTTAAAAACAAGGAAACATGTTTAATCAAGATAAGGAGGGAATCAAGGAATTCCTAACAAACACCTCCCCCTCAAGTTGAGGTGAAGATATCGACGAGTCCCACTTGCCAATAGAAAGACTTCACAATGAGGGGGGCCCAATGGACTTAGTGAATATGTCAACAGTCTGCGCATGAGATGGGACAAAAATGGGAGTACTATCCCAGAACGAACTTTTTCCCGAATGAAGTGAATATCCACTTACTGTTCTTCGTTCTCGTCATGAAGAACAGAATCAAGGATAACATTATAGCCGATTTAATTGTCACAGAACAAGAGGATGAATCCGTCACTGAAAAACCCAACTCAGCTAGAGAGATCGTGAAGCCAAAGAAGCCTCACTTGTGCCCTGAGCCATGGCAGATACTCAGCTTCGGCAGAAGATCGGAAACCAACACTTGCTTCTTACTTTTCCAAGTATGAAGATGACTACCATGAAAAGTACAGACAACCAGTGGTAGATCGGCTATCACTCTTAGAACCTCATATCAGGCAAATCTGTAAAACATGAGAGGCCCGCTGTATTCCAACTTTAAACAATCAAGACCAGGACATGATTTAAATACCGAGAATGTGATATACAAGCATCTAGATGAGTAGGTAACGTGGCGAGTGCATAAACTGGCTCACCACACTGACCGCAAATGGTGAGATCCGGCCTTGGTAGTTTGTCCAAAATGATAAGTCGACCCACAATCTGGCTGATATAAAAAAAAAAAAAAGATAGATGGATCTGATAACAGTTCTCCTGACTCTCTCGTCTGCTACGATATCTTCAGATTTGGAACCATAGCGTAATGTAGGGTCTACACCCAAGCATGGCCTGTCGTCTTGAAGAAGATCAAGAGAAACTTCCTTTGAGAAAGAGATATACCTTGGGAAGATCGAGCAACCTCAATGCCCAAAAAACTAAACAGAGATCCCCAAATCTTTAATGTTCGAATGACCTCATTAAAGTCCAGGTTTTATTGAACAATCCAGAAGCATCATCTTCTCGTGATGATGATATCATCCACATAAACTGAGATAATGACGCCAAAAGCCGTCCCTGAGGCTGGGCGACGAATAAAGCATGGTAATGATCTGAGTGGGCACTGAGCAAACCCCATGACAAAACTACCTCACTAAAAAAAACGATGAAAACAGCCCAAGGAGACTGCTTAAGACTAAGACCGTAGATATTTTCGAAGGCGACAAACATTCCCCAAATACTCCCCCTGAGCCCGAAAACCTGGAGGGGGATCCATATATATAATCTCGGAAAGGTCACGATTAGGAAGGGCATTTTTGACATCCAATGGTAAGAAGGCCACGAATAAGATGCGCGAGAGAAACCAGAAGGCGAATGGTGTTTTAATTTTAGCACTGGGGCAAATGTGGCACCAAAATCTTTGTCTGCAATCTGAGTAAAACCTTAGCACAAGGCGAGCTTTATAACCTATCCACCGACAACCATCCGCCAAATACTTCACACTGAACGAACACTCCATTTACAACCAACAGTTCGCTCACCTGGTTGGCAAAGAACAAGATCCCCAAGTCCGATACGGCTGAAGAGCATCCATTTTCAACCTTCATAGCAGAAACCACAGAGGTTTCTGGAAGAGCTTCATGGACAGAGCGATGAGTTGAGACCACGAGTCGACCCTGACTTAAAAAAGGACTGATAAGGAGTTTGAAAGACCTTTGATAAGACAAATAATTGGCAATAGGATGATTAGTACTGTGGGAAAGAAGAACGCGCAGAGGGGGGCTACGAACTCCGCTCGGGTGGGATAACACGGGGATAAGTGACGTATCATAAACGACAAGGGGAAGAGATACCGTGCTTCCGTACCCTCATTCTGTTCAAAGGGGAACTGGACATGCGACCCACTAATCATGGTGGAGGAGAGTCCAATAGGAAGCGGACGAGGATGTGCAGAACCCTCCTCCTAACCAGATCGGAAGCAATGCCCGGGAAAAACGAAGAACCTAGAAGAATGGCACAGTTTCCTAAAAAGTGACATCCAATGACATTGGTACTATGACTAGTGACAAGATCATAACAGCGATACCCTTTTGGACATCGGGAATCCCAAAAAGACACAATGAATTGCCTTATCATCAGTTTGGACGGGTGTGCTCCTGATTTGAACAAAGCATGTACAAGCCAAAGCACGTGGTAGGATGGGAATAAGGTACTAGTAGGCTAAGGATATGAAGGGGTGCCTTACCATGTAATACCCGACTAGGAGTGCGATGATAATGTAGGTGGCAGTGGGACGGCCATATGTCCCTAAATATTAGGAACAACCCATCTCCGTATAAACAAATCGGACCATAGACATAATATCACGTTTTTTTTCTCTCAAGACACGCCATTCTGTTCAGGGGTGTACGGGACAAGTGAGTTGATGGAGTTACCACGTTTTATGAAGTTCAGCACGAAACTCATTCGTGATTACTCACGACCATTATCCTGACCTTGATCGTGCGGCACAACTGTGTTATACGGTGTTTGATCATTTTGCAAAAAAATGATAAAGTGGGAAGACTACTTCAGATCTTAATGACGCATTAGGTAGACCCAAAGTACAACGGTGAATCGTCTACAAATGTGACCATATAAAAACGATGCTGAGAGAGAGCATAACTAGAGAAGGATCCCCAGAACAATCTGAGTGAAATAAGGTCAAATGCACTAGGTGCACGATGCTCGAGGAATATAAACGTGCGAGTATGTTTAGATAGTTCACAAATGGCACATATTAAAAGTAACTTTCTGGCATGCTCTATTGAGAGAAGGAAAAAGGGAACATACAATATTGAAAATTGCATTGCCCTAAACGAGCGTAGCCACAGATTTAAGTTTTATAGAAAAGACAGACAATTTAAACTAGACGAAACTTAAAACGGAGGGCTCTAAGACTGGTGGAGCAAAGCTTGAAGACTAAGGATAAGGCACCGATGTTGGGGTATCTCCAAAGTAGTAAGGTCCATCACGCTCATACCCCCTGCCAAAAATCTTCTTCGAAGTCCAGGTCCTGCAAGAAACAACGAGACGGGTAGAATACAACAGCACAGTTAAGGTTTTTTGCAAGACGACTAACAGAAAGAAGATTATAGCAAAATTCGGAATGTAATAAACAAGAAAGCATAAATCTGAGGACAAGCGGGCAATCAACCCTTGACTATGATAGGGGGAAAAAAATAGAGTAACCTCATCACTCTAAACACATACTGAGTATAGAAGTGACCGGAGAGGGTAAAAGTAAAAAGGCTCACCATCATGTGATTAATTAGCCCCAGAATCCAGAAATCCAAGTGGGGTGACCTGACTTACCATGAAGGGCCGTGACTTTTCTTCTGGCAGCGATATTGGCCATGGGACCAGAGGATGTGATTAAGGAACCAAACCCCAAGTGCGACTGTAGTTGAGCATTTGGTTTTGAAGTTATTGATATTAGGTATCTCATTAATGCATGGTTTCTATTTCGGCAATAGGCGGCCGACTCGAGGAGTTGACGACCAACCACCCGCGACCACTGCCCCTAGCCTGCGACCGGGGGAGTGAACCCGAACGACTCACCACTGCGGTTCCGTTTGACTGCGATTTCAACCTTAGGATGTACACAAGCAAGCGATCAATAAGGTGACCCCGGCTTGTGACAGTGCTGACAATATAGGCGAGTCCCGAAAGGAGGCACCAAAGGTTGTCCGGATCCGGACAGTTGAGATGTCTCAGCAGAGAAATGTTGGTAGAAGTCTGCGCCTCCTCCGCTCATCACCATTAACAATAGCAAACTCTCAAAAGGGCACGGCAAAGGTGATGTGTTTAAATTGAGTTCGAAGAGCCTCAAACTTAGGTTTAAAAACCCATCAAAAATGATATGTTGTTACGATCAAGACGCTTGGACTCAGACAGCCCCATCCACGGGAAATCACTAATGGGCTCGTATTGGGCCAATTCCTCCCTCGCCATCTAGTTTGGAGATATCCAAAATAAATCTGCAACCAAGAGTCCTAAGCAGGTTGAGAGGCATGGGAGATATCTCTGTAGAGCTCAAAGATCCGGGACTCAATTGCGGCATGAGCATACATCTGCTTCAAAAGTAGTCCTAAACCATGGACAGTATCATGAACATAAACAATGGTATACTCGAAATCCTCCATCGAGTTAATAAACACTCCCCAAATGATACATTATCTGCAACCCCACTCATCAACTTGGGATTCGGATTCCAGTATGCTTCGTTCTTTCCTAGAATCCAACGGGTCTTGCGCTTTCCAACCTATGTAGAGGCTGAAAGAACGAGACCAAGCATGAAAGTTTTTTCATTCAACAAACGCTTCGTGACACGATTGAGCAGGTTGAGAGAGAAGGATGAACAGACTCGCAGCAATAGGAATTTGATGGACTGATAGAGGCAATTTCCTTGGTTGTGTCAGCCATCAAGCAACACCTAAAATGATCACAATACAAAGAAATAGAATTTTTTTTTTTTACTGTGGAAAGGACTATAGAGGCTAGAGGCTTGCGCTGGACGGAACAAGATGGGTGGCTGCTGCAAGGCCAACTGAGCTGAGGCTGCACTACACAAGCTTGGTGGGTCGCTGGGCGGGATTGTTTGCACTACAGCACAAGGCTGTTGGGTGCTGGACTGCGGCAGCTGATAGATGCGCTGGACGGCGTCACGGACTGCTAGATGATCGCACGGACCAAGTGGACGGGCGTAATGGGGGGGAACTGCCCCTGCTGGACTATGCAGTGGACTGCGCATGAACTGTTGTGACTTTGCTGCTGTCTCTGGGTTGGAGCAGCACAAGTATTGGGCTGGATGGCGTGGCTGCTGGATGCAGCGCACATGGCAGTAGCAGGGTCTGCTGAGGGTATACTTAAACATCTGGAAGTGCAAGCTAACTTAACAGAATAATATACATCAGAAAGCTTTATACGCAATAGAATTTAGGATGAAACTTTCTTACAATTTACTCTTCCACATCCTATATATATACACAATTTATTCCTAGTTTAAGGAAAATCCTAAAGAACAATCCCTAAAACAATCCCTAATTAAGGAAACACTAATCCCTTAAAACAAGGAAACATGTTAATAAAGATAAGGAGGGAATCAAGGAATTCCAACAGACTCCGTCGTCAACCCCAATGCCTCTACCACTCCTCCAATAAAATAAAGACCACCCTCACCACCACAACACAACCATTTTGTCCAATTCCGTGCGATTCAATGGCGCCAATCAAGCTCAATCAGCCACAGAACGCGGCCTCTAGCGACGCGCGTCTCCTCGTCCGTGAGACGCTCCGGATCAGCGCCGACCTCGCTTCTTCTGCGCTGCCACTGTCCTCTGCCTCAGGTGGCGGCGGAGAGCGGTGGGCTGAGGCTCGAGGCGGCCAATTTGGGTCTTGTGGAGGAGCAATTTGTGGATTCGAGTTTCAGGTTGATTTGCTGTGAAGAGATTGATGGTCGTAGATGGAAGTACTTTGCCAAAAACGGTGGAGGTTCGAAGCGATTCAAGAAGGGTTCGATTCGTGCCGTTTGCTTGCGGACTCCCCAAGCCCCCGTTGAGGTTCGTTTGTTTCAATTTGTTTTATAAATTTGCATTTTGCTGTAAATACATAACTCACAATTGCTAAATGACCGGTATCTGGTACCCTTTATCATTTGTTTAATTCGATTTAAAGCAGCTGATCAAATGGCTATCCCTGTGTGTTGCAAAGTGACTAATTCTAAGGTAAAAGGAGGCAAGTGGGTTATGTTGAGTCCAACCTATCTGGATGAGTCCAAGTCCAGTAGCCAAGCCCAAGCCTGATTGGAGTTCATGTGACGGTGAAACTCTCGAGCTATCTAGAATTCTTTGAGAGTATTTATCTTTTTTTTTCCTAGATAGATTTAGGATAATGATTAGGTATTCTGTAGGAGTCCACCACCTCCTTCCCTTGGTCTATAAAAGGGATGGTAGGGTGCTTAGATTTTCCTACCGTGCATGGTGTTGTGGGTTGAGAGCAGACTGGCTGTGAGGTGAAGATTGCGAGGCAAGACAGGAGGATTGTGAGAGAGGGGTGTGAGTTGAGCGCGTCGAGTCTCCTCTGTTGTAATCCATTCCGTTCGAATAGTGGATTGGTGTTTCTCTCCTTGGACGTGGCATCGTTGGCCGAACCACGTAAATCTTTATTGTCCTGTGTGTGGTGGGGGGGGGTGATCCCCGTATTAGTTTTTGAGGCAACAGACATGATTGGAAAAAAAATTGCACCTCCTTAATATAATTTAATTATAAATACAATTTAAAGAACCACAAAAAATTTAATAATTTGTCCTAATTTTATAAATTCTACAATTTTTGACCTCACTGATATAAATTTTCTGACTACTCTTTTAACAATTTAACCTCGCTAAATATAAATTCTGGCTCTTTTAACCCCACTGATCATAAGTGTCTATGCTTCCTAGGTTTGGATTGATAAAGTGGAGACACAAGAGATGCGTCCACTAGAACTCTTGTGAATAAAAAACCTAATGCAATGGGATTCTGATAACCCCTTTTATCTCGTTACTTCAAATCCCCAATTTATGGCTTCCAAACCCATGTTATATTGCTTCGAAAATCAATTGGTACAACTTGTCTGCATATAAATTGAGCAACAAACTATGGTAGTTCATATCCCAATTCATTGGTCAAATCCACTAGGCAAATGCAATTTTCATGTGGTTTAAATTGATTCGGATTGATAGTCATTTTGTTGTCTTTCCAATTTTTTTTTGGTAGAAGTCCTGTGTTGTCTTGTTGGTTTGCTGCTACAAAATGCTGTAATAATTAACACGTTCATTGTAGCACTTCTTTGGTGGAGCCGTGGGTGTTTTCACAACACAGACACTTTTGAGTTCAGTTGGAGTCTCCATAAACAGGGCCACTCCGGTGCTGTAGCAATAAATTGGATTCTCAAGGTATGCTGATGGTACTATAGTTGGTATGAGCTGATTTTCCATTTTTTGATAACTGGACCATGTTTGGGATAAAAAGTTTGTTGCTTTTGATTTCTGAAATGTTTTTAAGTATCTACTTTACGGACTGCTATTAGTTGCATGAGACGGTGACGTGAGTTTCTAATGGTTTTTGTACTCTATGCATGCTTTTTGTCATCTTTAGCTGAGATGTAACTGCTTCGACTTAGTCGGATTCTTATGACTGTTTTCATTGTTTTCTTCAATTTCCATAGTGCTATGTATCATGCTTTCGGAGATCTTTAGGTAACCCATGCAAAGCACTAACCTGTAAACTTAGGTCTCAGAATCCTTTTACCTGTTTTCCTATTTTCCCGTCTTCTTTTTCTTCTTCTTTTGAAAGGTTTGGTATTCTGTAAAATATCAGAAACTCAAAAAGTCGGGGAGTTATTTTGGGTTGATTTTCAGCTATTTACAGTTAAAAAAAAAAAGTTTTTTCTGTGTTTTTCGTCCGATGGATTGGTGAGTTAAGACCTTGCACTTAAGAGGAGTTCCTGAATTGCGTAAAAGTCATTCCGGAACTAAAATAGTTGAAATTCTGTCTTAGCAGTTATACTGGTCTCAACAACCCATATGAAAGCAAATGATGATGAACGCAACCAAACTATAGGTACTTGTTCACTCTTATACTTCAAAAATATAATGTCACTCCACTGTTCCTTTTTTGCTTCCAAATCGCTTGCATGGAACATTCCAAAGCAACTTTTATTGGGATAAGAGTCTTGAATATGCCACCCTAGCAGAACTGCTAATAAAGATGTGGTTGTGGAAAATTATCATTGTGATTTGTCTATATTTGATCTGTAATCTTCCCTGGAATTTAAAATTCCGAATTAAGATGTCTTAGGTCTGTATGAAATTAATTCTTTACTCGTTACAACCCAACAATAAATGTCAATTATATTGATGATTTGAATAAAAATCCTTTAGTGCGTTATCATACTTCTACCGAATCTTGTTTAATGTTTTCCTTTGAAGTTTCAGGTTTCAGGCTGGTGCATCATTGTTATTATACCTTATTCTGTTAAACACATCATATGCTTTATTTGTAGGATGGTGCTGGTCGGGTTGCAAAAATGCTTTTTTCTCGGCAAGGGAGAAAATTTGATTATGATCTAAAACAGGTGGCATGGTTCTCAATGATAGTTATTCGTATGGTTGATTTTAACTGAACATAGTTATGATTGCTTAAAGGACTGCTTTGCTGAAAATCACCACACATTTCAGCTTCGCTTTGCCGGTGATCTGCTAATGGAGTTGGGTGCTGGGGTAGAATTGGTGACTACAGGTGTGCCACACCTTTTTCTTCCTTTAGCTTGCGCAGCCAATGTGGCAAAGGTTCAACTTTGCTCTCTCTCTCTCTCTCTCTTACTTCACATTTTATGAATGTCTGCTATGTATTGATTCTGTTGAATGAGCAGTTGCGTTATATTCTTCTTGTTTCATTTGCAGAATGTTTCTGCTGTCACGTCAACATCTACTCGCACTCCAATATACAAAGTCTTTTCTAAAGGAGAAAACATTGGGGATGTTACCGCGATGGGAGGATGCGTTGGCAATATTGCCGATCTGGTAAGCTTCTCGTGATTCAATTACAATTTCCAGATTCTTGTGTTTGCACCAGACAAAAAAATCTGCTGCTCAAATCCTGCAAATTTAATGACTTGGATGGGATAACTTCTGTTTGGCTCCCCCATGAGTGGTTTTGCTGTTTCTTTGTGTTTTAATTTCTAAGTGTTTAACGTGGAAAAGATGGTAAAATAGGGGTGTTGTAGTTATTTCAGGGTATATATGTTGTTGCCTCTACTTTACCAGTCACATATCCACCAAACATTTTTAGTTTGTGGTGTTTAGAGCGATTTGATTTTGTTTTGTTTTTTCAAGATATATTTTTAGCATGTCAAACTGTAATTTTTTTTGGGTTGGTTACAATTTATTTCAATCTCCAGAAACAAACCTGAGATACTCATATTGGGTGAGTTGCTATGAACTGCATATTTCAGACTTGAAAGACTGGGTCTATTAGGTCGTAATGTCGTATATCTAATTAGTGATTTAACCCCATTTTAACATGCTACATCATCACCAAAGTCATTAGCACAACGATAAAGTACCTAATGGTGCTGGCAGGCATCCAGGTGGGAAGGGACGTGGGGTTAGGTGCTCATTTCTAGTTGCCGTTTAGAAACAATTTTTTAACCTGTCATATCTAGACTGAATATTTAGAGAAACAGTTGCTTAATCAAAATGGAATATATCATTTAATCAAAAAGATAAAAGTGGTTTGGAACTGTGGAACATGAGTTCAGGTTGAATAATGGGAATATGGATGTGGTACAACAAGGGAAAGGAATACATGAACGAGAATACGTTTCTCATTTAACGGGAAGAAGACTAAACTCATGGATTTATATTTCTTTCTGGTATCTCCTCACAAGAATATGCATGATATGTCACATGACAAATGCGCTTAAAGAGCCATTGAGTTCTTCAAAAATCCAAACGACCAACGGGATGTCATGTAATGCTTGTACAATATATAATTTAATTATGTGAGCAGTTAGTAAGGATAGCATGTGTGTTAATGCACATCTTACACTATTTGGGACTTTTTCCGCATAAATCACCAGTGTTCAATATTAAAATTAAGACCAAGAAAGTAAATTGAATTAAAATTGACCAAGGAGACTTGCCAACCCAAAAACTAGTAACTTGTAACAACATGTATAAAAAAACTAAGTCATTGTGTTTCTAACGCCCACATTGTCCATTACGTCCTTCATTTTCTTGCTTAGTTACATGCTTACCTATGCACAACCTTCCCGAATTGCCCTTTATTATTGACCCTAATTACAAGCCACCCTACAAACCTATTCATGGTCAGCCGTTAGCAACTCATAACTACAATGAGAATGGCCAAACACCTTGTTATCAACATGGTTTATATGTGTACAGCTCCTATTTACATCAACTCCTATTTGCAGCAACTCCTACTTAGTGCTTCTAAATGCACACTTTTTATCTGAGGACACTCCTCAAAAGTGCATCCTCTTATTACGATTTTGTCCCTATATGATGAAACTACATTCTAAAATTTATATTTATGATTTCTCTCCAGCCCACTCTCTCACCCCGCCAACCATCATCGCTTCCAGACAGGGGTGGAGCTAGAATTTGTGTTTAGTGGGGTCAAAATTGTAGAATTTATAAAATTTAGAACAAATTATTAATATTTGTGGGGTCAAAATTGTATTTATGATAAATTATATTAAGGAAAATAATGTATTTTTTTTATTCTAGTGGGGTCAATTGACCCCACTTGCCTCTATGTGGCTCCTCCACTGCTTCCAGAGCTCCCCAACCAGTCTAGCCCCCTCCCCACTATCTCTCATCACCGTTGGCCCTTCCTCCACCCTTTCCAGTCGTCACTCGTCATCAAACCCTCCCCATCCATTTCCAACCCTCCTTGGGCATCAAAAAGACTGAACAACAAAAAGAAGTTGATAAAAAAGTAAGTGATTTCAGAGTTGATTAATGGAATTGTGAGATTAAATGCTGTGGCCTCTTGTGTGTACAGCTGTGGCCCTTGTGCACTTATTTTCTCCTCTCTCTCCCTCTCCATTCTGCATCAATTTGACTTTTGGAGAAAAAAGCATGGGCAGGGTGCACATGTTATATTGTTTTTGAGGAAGAAGAACGTGAGCTACCTTGTGGAATTGGTACTTCCTGGGAGATAAAAGCACATTTTGATGGGGTCATTTTTCACACCCTTTGATGAGTTCTATTCACAAAAATAGTAAAATTGAAAAAAAGCATCATTTATTGAAAAAAAGCATCATGTTACGTTGTGACAGTTATACTTTGGCACAGGATCATTTTTAGACCAGTGAGATGAGATTTGTGTAGGACTGATGTATTTGCACTCCGAGATGCTAGATACGATATCAATGCTTATGTGTTTTACATACTTGGAGTCTGAAAATAAAAAAATTTCAGTCAAGCTAATATTATTGAACCTTCTTTCTTTTGAAGTTGGGAGCTGGATTGAGCATCATGATCTCAGAAAGAAATCCATCCCTTGTTACAACATTTGCCCTCCTTTCTTGCGGATATGTTCTTACCTCCACCAAGAGGTTTGACATTGCATATGTAATTTATCTTTCTTTCTTTCTTTCTTTCTTTCTTTCATATGCTTCAGAATTCATTCCCTTT
>CM018896.1:2603377-2605877 GCA_009663005.1 Actinidia chinensis | reverse complement strand
AAGTGTATAATCCTGTCCATACTAAATAGAGAGAAAAATGAAAATTCTTTCCAGGGTGAAATTAAAGAGGGAGAACAGAGGCAAATTAAGAAGGAATAAGGGTAATATGTCAAATTCCATAAATAAACAAGAGAGCCGTGGGCATGACAATTAGAATCGTGGCATTATGGGCTCCCCTTTTTTTTAGATTTTTTACTTGATTAAGTTATCGAATTTCTTCGTCACGTTGACACGTTGCCCCTTAACAATATTGACCAATTCTCCCTTTGGACCCTTACATTAATATTTTTTTCATATTAGCCCTTAATCTATTAATTTTTTTGCAATTTTAAGACCATTCCATTAACACCATCCAATTTGTTGCCGGAAAAGAATATGTGGCACTTATATGGCACCACGTAGGAATTACATAAGATTAGATCCAAAGTTTCTAAGACCCATAACTATAACCCATAAACCCAAACCCAAACCCAAACCCAAATGGCGCGCTACTATGTATCTATCTCCCCTCCGCTATCCTTTTCAACCCACCACTGCCGCTGCTGCAATTATCCAAGACCACCACTACCGCCTCTACAACACGCTCACTCGCAATGCAGAGAGAGAACTTCCACTTGAATCGCATTGCGGCGGCCTCCGTCGCCTAAATCTAAAGTTTGCCACAAGAACTGAACCATCACCGTTGGGTTCAAGAAAAAAACATTACCGGAATCGCGAACAACCGTCATTAGATTCGCGAATCAATCGCCTCCGCGATTCTTGGTCCATGCTTGACCGCGCAGGTTGAGGGTGAGGGAGGGGGGTTAGGTTGTACGATGTTTGCCTCAGAAGACTTCCTCGTCCATCTCTTCTCTCTCTCTCTCTCTTTGCGCATTTGTGTACAGTGGTCGCCGGCCGGAAACGACAATGGGGGAAGAGGAAGGCTTTGGGGTTTGGGCATTGGTTTTGGGGTTGGGGCCTTTCAATTTGGGGAAGTGGGTATTCCTTCCCTATAGTTAAAAACCAAATTTAAATTTTTTAAAACCAGCAAGGGTTGGAAATTTGTTTTGCAGAACAATTGGGTTTGTCTGGTACGTTTTGCTTTTGAGATTTTCGGTTGCTAGAAACAAAAACACGTTTGACAACGAATTTTGTTTCCAAAGTAACGGAAGCAATTTTAAAAATTTGCTAAAGTCTACGAAACCACAGAAAGGGTGTTTTCACCATGGACAGTTGTCGAGAATGTAGGCAGAAAAGAATCCACATACTTAAGAAGGATGTTACTTACACTTTCTTATTCAAGGCATAATATTGATAACACTCGTTCTATTAGCAATTCAATAAGAGAGCTCTATCAGTATTATTTCCGGGGATAATACTTAACAATTTTTTCTGTCAACACTTTGAAGCAAGCCTTTTGATGCCAATGTCTGCTATATTTCGGTAAGGGATTAAAATATATAATAACAGATTCTGGCCTTGCTAGGGCTGGAGCATCTATTGCTGGGGCATCTACTGAACTATCACTATAAAGCAAGTAAGGTGGTCCTCTGCGCCGGAGCTCGGTGCAGGCACTACCGAATATAGGCATTATCCGAGCTAAGGTTGTCGTTACTTCCGAGTTGTCGCTATTTAGCAAGTTCGAAGAAGTAAAGGCGCCAGAGTTTGATCGAGAGGCAACGGTTGGCGGTGATCCTGAGAGATGTCAAGGAATAGAAAGTGACTTGCACGTTGAAGTCTCTTCTGGCAGCCCCTATGCCCGAATCGAGACGTCGGCAACATGATGACAGGATACCAGTCTCCATGTCATACCTTTTTTTTCGGTAGGGGATTACAAAAATAAATTCCAATCAAACTTGGGGTTTTAGTTTTTGGAAACCAAACCCAGACTTTTAAAATGGTACCAATCCCAGCCATCCGTCCTTCTCTATTAACTTGTCCAGCCAGAAGAGGGATGAAGAGGGACATTTTTGCCAATTCTCCAACCTTATCCTTCCTCTTATATATGGTACCAATCCCAACCATCCGTCCATCTCCGTTAGCTTATCTTCAAAGAAGGGGGAACATTTTTGTCCATTCACCCTCCTCCTTCCTCCCGCCCCTTTCCTCACACAACACATTTGCACACTGTTTGTTTCTTCGTACACATGAAAAGATGGAGAGAACTTCCCCGGCATCTACTTTCTCTTGATACTTTATCATCTAGACTGTGTTTGGATCAATGATTTAGAGGCGGATTTGTAAAGAAATTTAAAAGATTAAATTTCAACCGTTAGATTATCCATTGACTTTTCCTGTTCTTTTTCTTTAAAACGTATGGATACTTGACTTCATTTGTGAGCATAAATAGTTGTTTCTCTACGAGACATTTTGTCGAACAAGACAGTGTTGATGACTCAATATCATAGATTGCAGGTTGGGAAAACAAGTTCATTTACTAAAAATTCTTTACACGGATGATATAAGAGCTAAGAATCTAAGATCGAATAAATATTATTTTGTATAGTGCATACATATAGAA
>CM018896.1:2543377-2545877 GCA_009663005.1 Actinidia chinensis | reverse complement strand
CATCCTTACATGGCCACTATTCATCAGCAACGTGAGAGTGTTCTAGAGAGAGAAAGTGAGTGCTTTGTCAGTCCTGTTCTCGTTTGACCACCAGATCTGATGCCGTTACAGTTGCTCCAAGTTGCTATCCCTCTTCTTACCTTTGCTTCCTGATATTTTTTTGTAAGTTTCTCCTCCTCTTTTGTAAATCTCTTTTGTCATAGTTTTAGATTTCTTGCTTAGCTATTTGTTTTGGGCCTCTCTTTCCTCGAATCCCAATTATTTTCTGCCTGTAATGTTACCCGTTTTGCTAGTTTTCGGACTATTTGTTGGGCCTTGCCTCTGGTTGCCTATCCACTATTGATGGGATTTTAAAGCTTTTTGACTTTCTGTATATCAGACTGCTCTCGTCCCGTTTCCCCAGGTGGAATGGGTCCAGATTGACTCGTAAAAAGGATCATCTTAGTAGAATTAGGGTTTTACCCCTTCAAGCATATTTGCTACCAAGATCGGTTTGAGGTAGTGGGGGGACTTGATAGTTGTCCCTGAGGATATGAAATATACCCAGTTGTCTTCTAGGGCAGAGTTTGAAGTTCACATTGAGCTCTGCTAACTTTTCTTTTTGTGATCGTCACATTTGCATAGTTGAGCTCGTTCTTACCTTTTGCTTGTCTTCAGAACATGGATTTGAACCGAACTCAACTGATGGTGCATGACGACGATGCCTTCAATAAATTTAAAATCGACCATGGCATCCCAGATGATGTATAGATAAAAAAGCCCAAGCCTAATGAAAATGCTGACACCATAGAAGGGAATGGGAACCAGATCCCCGTATGTATTTGGTTAATCTACCAAGGCGGGCTTCGGTTCCCTATTAGTCCAATGCTGAAGGAGGCAATGGCGCGCTGTCATCTACGTTTATGCAAGTGTTAATGAAATTTGTCCAGACCGTGCTCACGGTGGACAAGTTGATGTGACAGCAGGACCTTCCTTTTAGTTCCTCAGACCTCTTGCAAGTATACTAGGGCTATGCAAATATCCGATCCACCCATCAACCCGACCAAATCCGCTCACTCTACGGGTGAATAACGGGTGGACTTTAACTAACCCGACCATATTCATTTTGGGCCTTTCGGTAGGGGCCATTTAAGTCGCAAAAACACGGACCCCGCCCAACCCGGACAAAATAGTTGACACTAAAATTCACATTTTCACCAAATCCGACCCATAACCCGTAAAATTTCAACCGAAATACCCAAACAGGACAATCTATGGGATCGGGATTCGGGCCCCCCCCCAAATTTCTCCAATCCGACTACTTCGGGCTCGGTACTGGGGACCCTCAAAAAACAGTAAAAGAATGAAAACCGGAACCAAAATATAAGGTATAACACAAGTAGTTTGGAAAAAAGAGGGATCCCAGGACCAACCTACTTAAGGGAAACCATTATCTTAGGCTCAGAAATTCACAACAACCCCACAAAAGGCTGGTAACCGAGATCCCAGATAAGGATTTGTTCGTTGATGAATTTGTCTGGGTCTCGGGAAGCTGGGAATTCCGAGCCGGAGATGATAGCCTTTTTTCATTCCCCAGGCACAGGAGTCATCTTCCAGATAGTAAGTTTACTGCCTTTCTACTGATATACTTATGTAGTTTCGGTTTTAATTGTGGTTTGGTTTATCTGCAACAGATTTTAATAGTGAATTTCGATTCAGATCTGAAGAGTGCAAAGCTGCTATTCAACACTTGAATAATAACCCCCAAATTTCTTTCAAGGTCGTGAACATCTTGCAATACGAGCCAGTCTACCGCCACGTGATTCTGCACTGAACTGCACAGCTTGGCAAAGTAAGGCTTCCACCTCTCCGTATTCAGGGTCGTGCTCCACCGCGTCGCTTGCTCAGCTCAAAAGAACTTAGTGCTGAACTTGACGAAGGTGCCGCAATTGTCAAAGAGCATGACTCGTCCGAAGGAGCTGCATCAAGTTCTTCTAGCTCCGGTTCGACTAGCGACAACGAAGAAGAAATTCCCCAACTTGTGAGGAGGAGGCAAGGGGTTGCTACTCCAGTTTTGTTATTAAGCTCTGATTCCGACGATTCCGATGACCTTGGTTCAAATCGGCCTCAGTCCGCGGGCAAAGACGAAATTGAGCACTCATATATCAGGGATAGTGCTGCCACCCTGAGCTCAGGAAAAGTTCAAATGGGTTCGAAGTTCAAGAAGAATTTTCAGAAGAAAGCCCCAAGCTTCAATTCTTCCCTCCCCAACCGAGGTCCCCGGTCATTCAAACTCCGTTGTCAATCCAGGATTCAACCCTAGCACTTGTCCCTCGAGGTTGAGGATAGTCCGTTTGATGCCACACTTTGTGACAAAGGCAAGGGCAAGTAGGCGGCGAAGGGTCCCTTGAAGAAGTAGAAAAAAAAAGGGGAAACGAGTTTGGCCTCCTTGTCTCCCACTAAGCAGGCTGAGCTTTGGAGATCCGAGTTTACTATTGTTGAGCTCGGCAAGCAGGTTACC
>CM018896.1:2008377-2010877 GCA_009663005.1 Actinidia chinensis | reverse complement strand
AAAGTGAGTAAACAACAAAAACAAATTGGTAACATATCTCGTCATGCCAGGGTTACAGTTGCTAATCTTTGATTAAGGGTAAATATTATCATTTGGCCTTGTAGTTTGACTAAAGTTGCACTTTTGTCTCTATAGTTACAATTTGAACAATTAGAACCTTATTATTTCAATATGGTTCCGATGTAGTCCCTTCATCAATACCCGTTGACAATTTGGATGGAAAAATAGTACGTGAAAATGCAGGTGGACTGTTTTAGGGACCACAATGAAACTTTGGTCAAACAAACAGGGACCAATGGTAGTAAAACTACCATTAATTTCGTCCAATGCAATAGTTTGGACATTAACACATCAGTTAATGTAGTTTGACTAAAGTTTCACTTTGGTTCTTGGAGTTTCAATTTGAACAATTAGGATCCTGTTATTTCAATTTGGTTCCGGTATTGTCCCACCGTCAATTCCCGTTAAGTTTCTTGGATAGAAAGCTAGCACTTGCAGATTAATCATTTAATGGACCCGATTGATCAATTAATTCCCAGATAATGTGAAACATCCCATTTATTAGTCGCGCAAACAAAGTAAATGAATTCAAATAAAACCTAGATTTCATTTTGATCGGTACCCAATTATTTCCTATTACGTACTCCAGCTGTTATGGTTAAGAATATGAAATCATCAAGGCATCCTTTTTTTTACGCGTAAATGATATACAATTCACTCATGAATTAAATTACATAAATCTCTCGATCGATGCGATGAACTTCACGCGTTACAATCTTGGTACTATTCCTTTGATCAATATTTTTTGGTAAACGTCGAAATCACGAGTGTACGATGTTGGGATTAGTTTGACTCGATTCCCATTCTGTAAAGTTCATTGCCATACCTCATTTAGGGTGTTTGAATTCAAATGAGAACAACTGCAATATGGTCTTTCAAACGATTCTCTTTAGCAATTTAGCAGCAAAATAGGGGTTGAACGAGGGGCATTGGTCGTAACATAGCAAACAGTAGAAAACGATCTCTCTTGGAAACCAAATGATTGCAGTGCGGAACATGATGCAAGCGCGGGGGAAGCATGAATAAATAAAAAAAAAAACAAAAAAGGCTAAACAGATAAAGAGCTCGAATCCGTGATTCTGGAATGCCGAAACGGAAATCCTCTGTCACTCGTTGATTCAAAGAATACGAGAATAAAGGATCTCTAAACCGTTGAGTTCACACCAGGAATACGACGAATAAAGCGTCAAAAGTACTTTGTGATTACGAAGAATGCAAAGAATTTGAAGAAGAAAGAAAAAAAAGAAACCGTCTCTTTATCACTCAATTTTTTTATTCATCAAAAACATCCCTAAAATTAAGATTACATGCTTATTTATAATAGATTAGAACATTGATAACTATTAGGAGTTATCCTAACCGATAACTAATAAAATCTAAAACAAGACTCCTAATATTAATAAAAATTTCTAAAAAATCAATCTGATAACTAAAAATCTAAAACAAGGAGTCCTAACAAATAAAAAAATCACTATTAAATAATTTAAAATTAAAAAGATAAACTAATTATAAAATACAAGAAATAATGAATAAAACTTAAATTTTCGTCTGCCATCATTCTCCCCCACCGAGAAGAACTCGACTCGAGTTTTGCCTGAGATATGAAGTCGTTCCATGCCAGCGAAATTAAATACTTGGAGTAATCAAATACTTCGAGTTCTTAATAACGTCGTGAATTGCTTATGTCTGGGCGGCCATGATCACGCACAAATCGAATCGAAACCTAGGAGCTCTTTACTGTGAAAATCAATTCTCATCATAAACGGTGGCTTGCTCCAATCACACAATCGGACTGGATAATATTGATGTGAAGGGCCACGCTACCGCCCAGCCCTGATCACATTGTACATATTTCAAGATCGGCACAAGCATTACCATCACGAATACTACATCGGTACATGATCAAGCAGGAAAACGAGCGGCAAGCTCTGATACCAACTGATGCAGTGCGGAAACTGATGCAGCGCGAAGCATGAATAAATAAAAAAATAAACAAAAAAGGATAAACAGATAAATGACTCGAAATCCGTTTGATTTGCGAATGCCGGGGAAACGAATCTTCTTTAACTCGTTGATTCACAAAGAATGACCGAGAATAAAGGCTCTCTAAACGTGATTCACACAGAATACGAGAATAAAGGCGTCAAATATTTGTTGATCCGAAGAAACCAAAGGAATTTGATACAAGAAGAAAAAGGACGTCTCTTAACACTCGATTTTTTTATTCATCAAAAACTCCCCCTAAAATTAAGATTAAATGCTTATTTAAATAGATTAGAACTATTTGATAACTATTAAAATCTAATCCGGATAAACTAATAAAATCTAAAACAAGACTCCTAATATAATAAACTTTCTAAAAATCTACTTTGATAACTATTAAAATCTAAAACAAGAGTCCTAACAAATAAAAAAATCCTAATTTTAAATAATTTTAAAT
>CM018896.1:1890877-1893377 GCA_009663005.1 Actinidia chinensis | reverse complement strand
AATCATATACATATATATGATGCATATATGAGTATATACTTGTTGATAAGTGGCATTAGGATACATAACCCATCTTCTTTCTCATTTGCCTTTCCATAGTCTTTGCTATATTATTAGAGCTTCCTAACTCTTACTCCTTAGGTTCATTTACAGATTCAATATTGAGGCCTAATTATCTTACAATTCCAAAATAAAGAATGGACTGTGACAAGAGAGAACTTTAAACATTGATAATAAAAACCGCTTTCAATGTAACCATGATCAAAGACATAAAGTTGAGAGATTAAACTATCAGCCTGCTAACTTCAGTCTCTCTAGCAGCTGATGAAATCCTGGACCAGCATCCTGAAGACCAAGTCAATCAGCAATCTGATGAAGGAAAAGCAGTTAGTCAGGTATCCTAAATTGAACATAGAAAGTACTGTTACTATGTGTGAAGAATTATCGAATAGGTGACTCAATTCCAAATTAACAAATTTAGAATTTGCATGTGATGTTGTAGCCCCAGCAGGATCACAAGAAACAAGGACCACCACGAAGGAAAGCAAGAAAGCCAACGACATTTGCCATGGATTATGAACTCTATCATTCCTGGTCACATGCACCAGTCCTGGCTACAGAGGTGCTTCTGATGTCGTGTCAAGAAGAGGAAGAAAGAGAAAGGTAGGCCCCTTCATCAGTTTACTAATATAAGATATTGAACAAAAGATTAAAAACAAATTCACACTAAAGATGCAAAAAGTCAAAAACCTATCAATATTCGTAAAAAAAACAAGCCAAACCTGTCGAGTCTCCACTTCAAATTACAACTATTATATATGTGAAAATTTCAATGCTATTAATATTCGTATAAACCGTGTAACCCATGTTTCTGTCCCCTCATTTTTTCCCTCCGATGTATTTTAAATACCTTAAATCCCCTCTATTTCTAAGAGATTTTAAGTTCATAAAATATGTCACTAATGCTTATAAACGAGTCACGTAGCTATATATTTATAATATTAAATTTAAAACGACTAAATAATATTTTAAAAGTCAAAAAGTACATAATAAATCTCAACAATATTTTTTTAATAACTGAAGAGAAAGGATTTGCCCATCATGGCTGCAACTACAATTGCCCCACCAAGAATTGGGTCAATCACATTCTCAGCATCTCACATTTGAACCCAAAGAGAAATATTGTTACATCCTCAAACTAAAATAACATTGGAGGATAAAAGCCTTTATATAGCATCACATTAATCTCATAATCTATATAAGAATAAAAATCACTAATTATATCTTTGCAACCACAAACAAACATAATGCACATATATAATGACCATAAAACTACATAATAAAATATACTAATAAATCACATATTTGTAACAATAAACATAACAACCATAGTAATTGTCATATATCTTTATAAAAATAAAATATGTAAAAGTTTTAAAGCTTTTTTATTAGTATTCCAACAATCCCAAAAAAAGTTTCAAAACTTTAAAATCATATTATTATTCAATAAATTTACCAAGAACGCCACAAATACAATTATTAGAACTCAAAAGCAAATTACTGTCTCTAACGTTATTCCAAAACATATGAGCATCACAATATTAAAATAAAATTTTCAAAATATTGAAATTTTTTTAAAAGTACATCACAAATTTTAAAGACATTCTTTTTTAAAAGAGAAAAGAAAGAATTTGCCCCACCATGACTGCAACTATAGTTGCCCAGCTAAGAAACGGGTCAATCACATTATGAGCATTTGAGAAAGAATTTGCCCCACCATGGCTGCAACTACAGTTGCCCAGTCAAGATACGGATCAATCATATTTTGAGCATTTGAGATTTGAATTCAAAAAAGAGAGAACGAGAAAGGATTTGCCAACCATGGCTGACCCTACAATTGCCCGCTCCAAGAAACAGACCAATCGCATTCTCAACATCTCATATGTGAACTACAACATCTCATGTGTGAACTCAAAAGAGAAATATCATAATATCCTCAAACTATAATAACAATGGACATATATAATGACTATTTATAAGAATAAAAACCACCAATTATATCTTTGCAACCAAAAACAAACATAATGCACATATATAACGACTATAAAACTATATAATAAAATATACTAATAAATCAAAAATTTGTAACAACCAACATAACGACCTTACTAATTGTCATATAACTTTATAAAAATAAAGCATGTAAAAGTTTTAAAACATTTTTATTAGTATTCCAACAAAAAGTTTTAAATCTTTAAAATCATATTATGATTCTATAAATATATCAAGAACGTCACATATACGGTTACAACTCAAAAGAAAATTATTATCTCTCAAGTTATTCCAAAACATATGAACATCACAATATTACATTAAAAATTTCACAATTTTAAAATATTAAAAGTAGAAAAGAAATATTTCTCAGTGTTATACTGTTATATATAACAAATTTTTGAAGTTTGACATTAATTTTCTTACTAAAACTAGAAAATAATATTTT
>CM018896.1:1883377-1885877 GCA_009663005.1 Actinidia chinensis | reverse complement strand
CAAACATGTGAACATCACAATATTACAATAAAAAATTCATGATTTTAGAATATTGGAAGTAGGAAAATACATCATAAATTTCAATATTTTTTATAAGAGAAGAGAAGGATTTGACAATGAAAAGTTAGTATGCCAAAAACATTGGAGAAAAGTAGCTAATAAAAAATAAGAACTTGTTTTGAAGACAAGAAATCCAAGAGGGTAAAAAAAGAAAAAGAAACATCTTTCTACAAACGTTATTCTATATTCCAATGATCAGGAAACTCATTCTAGGGAACTTGTTAGATGCGTAACAAGAATGCTGTCGAGATTTTAAATGCTTGTCGGGTTCCACTCGTTGTGGTGGAACTCATTAATATGTGATATTTAGAAAGATTGTTCTACCACAATTTCAACCTAAATTATCTCCTACTTCTTATAAGAGGAATGTGTCAACCATTTCCACGGGAGCAACTCTTGAATCTTGGTCAAACCAACGAAGGACAATGTGGGGATTTCATACACTCCGAAGAATACAAACATTTCATTTGTGCTCATCTAAAGACAAGCAAAATGGACAAATAGACTACACTCAATAGCCCTAGAGCTTCTAACGAGGATACCCAATGACAACACTAAGCTCAAGCTAACACGTGTAGTTCTTTTCGACGAGAAGGAGCAACATATTAGCATCCTAAAGCGATTTGACAAACGGAAATACTACCATACAAGAAGACACCATTCAGATAACTACGTCCCCAAAGCATAATAAAAACTCAGACATGAACAACTAACTCCACCTGAATGGCACTATTATTATCAGTCCAATTCTTATGCAGAAGAAAGAGTACAAGAGGAAGAAATATGATGTGAGATAAAATTTAGGAATCAACTCATGTAATAGAGTCAATCCCCTAAATATGGAGGGGCCGTATAGGATCATTTTTTGAAGACAGTCCACTGAGATATTGAGTGAGCAACATAGGATCAGATTTTGAAGATAGTAAGCCTCTTAGAATCAGAAAGATCATTTTCAAGTTTGAAGTTGTTCATCTGGAATCTTGGTACTAAATGATATTATTAGAACTGGTAAAATCAAGATTCAAAACATTTGGCATATCAAGCAATAAGACAGCTTAATTCAATAAAGATAATGAAAAAGAACTGAAACATGACCTTGATAATTGAGATCAGAATCAACAACAATTAATCGCATAGTCAATACCTTGGCGAATCGCAATAAACTTACAGAAGAGATTCATTGCGCTTTACCCTGCCCTGGCCCGGTAATTCTGACCAGCTTTCCAACAATGAAGATGCTCTCTTCTATGCTGGCCCATGTGTTCCATGTTGGTCCACGATCATAAGCCCACCTGCAACCTCCTACCAACCAGGATCGTTATGTAAGATAAACAAAACAATAGCGCAAACTAACAGTGTAAATGATACAATTAATCCAAACAAATAAAGAACAAATTTGAATCTGACCCAAAAGAAGAGGGGAAGAAACAGATGCAAAACCCTGATTTTTTTATAGAGAATAAAACACAAGTTTAAGACCAAAAATTGGCAAGAAATCATTAAAGCTGTAATGAATAGCCAATAAATTCAAACAAATAGAGAAAAAATTGAGAGCAATAGAAAACAAATTTGAATCTGACCAAAAGAAAAGGGGAAGAATCGGATGCAAAACCCTGATTAACAAATAGAGAATAAGACATAAGTTTCAGACCCAAAAATTAGCAAGAAATCATTAAAGTTGTAATGAATATACAATAAATCCAAGCCAATAGAAAACGGATTTGAATCTGACCCAAAGGAAATGGGAAGAATCAGATGCAAAACCCTGATAAACAAATTAAAAATAAAAAAAAAAGTTTAACAATCCCTAAAATAGTCAATAAGCATACAAACCCATCTTCTTCAAAGAGAGAGAGACGAAGCAATAGGATAATCTTCATCAAGATGAACCTTTCTTTTTAGGCAAGATATCCAATAGAAAACAGGAAAGAAGCTCATTCAAGTGAAACTTTGAAAATAATAGATTCTAATATGAGCCGTATTTGATTTAGAAGATCTTTTTCCCCATAGTTTTCCCAGAAGCCAAATAGACAGAGCACCGAACACACAATCGTGAAAATAACAATGGGAAATCAAAAGAAAGAACGTAAAATGTAAGAATCATCAATCCCCTTAAAATACATAGTTCGAAAACAAACAGAAATAAAAAACTTCTTGGCAACAAAATTTACAATCAGTAAAGAAGGATAGACGATTAACAGAACCCCGATCCGCTGACTCACCCTCTCTCTCTTCCAACAATCATAGTTTTTCCTCTCTCGCTCTCAAACACTCTTTCTTCTCTCTCTCTCTCTCAAGGACAAACAATCAGAATTTTTCTTCTCTGTCTTAACAAGTTGGGTTTGCGAGGGGTGTGCGTATAAATAGACAGCAGTAAGTGCCAGACAGCTGTAAGTGCCGTTACACCTAACTAACTATCCTCTTTAAAGAGAGAATTTCG
>CM018896.1:1850877-1853377 GCA_009663005.1 Actinidia chinensis | reverse complement strand
TTTCTTAGGGGCAACTGTAGGTGCAACCATAGTGGGCAAAAATCTTTTCTCTCTCTTTTTTAATTTTAAATCTCAAATAATAAAAATGTGATTGACCCGTTTCTTGGTGGGGTAACCATAGTTGCAGCCATGGTGGGGCAAATCCTTTCTCTTCTCTTTTATTTTTTATTTTTTAAAATTTGTGATTTAATTTATCAGCTATTTAATTCTATTTAATTCTAATTTTGTAATTTAGATATTTTTTTATTTTTGCAGATTTTAATGTAACTTCTATATTTTAAAATTCAGTATCATATTTTTTTAATAATAAGTGTTTCTTTTAACAATTAGACTAGTAATGAATGGCACAAGCATTGATGACATGAGACAGTATTATGATTGTATCTTTTTTTCTCATTAAAATATTATTTTCTAGTTTTAGTAAGAAAATTAATACCAAACTTCAAAAATTTGTTATATATAACAGTATAACATTGAGAAAATTTTCTTTTCTACTTTTAATATTTTAAAATTGTGAATTTTTTATTGTAATATTGTGATGTTCATATGTTTTGGAATAACTTGAGAGATAATAATTTTCTTTTGAGTTGTAATCGTATATATGTCATTCTTGATATATTTATAGAATCATAATATGATTTTAAAGATTTAAGACTTTTTGTTGGAATACTAATAAAAATATTTTAAAACTTTTACATGCTTTATTTTTATAAAGTTATATGACAATTACTAAGGTCGTATGTTGGTTGGTACAAATTTGTGATTTATTAGTATATTTTATTATATAGTTTTATAGTCGTTATATATGTGCATTATGTTTGTTTGTGGTTGCAAAGATATAATTGGTGGTTTTTATTCTTATAAATATGCTTCTATCCTCCATTGTTATTATAGTTTGAGGATGTTATGATATTTCTCTTTTAAGTTCACATATGAGATGTTATAGTTCACATATGAGATGTTGAGAATGGGATTGATCTGTTTCTTGGCGCAGGCAACTGTAGGGTCAGCCATGGTGGGCAAATCCTTTATCTTTCTCTCTCTTTTGAATTCAAATCTCAAATGCTCATAATGTGATTGACCTTTATCTTGGCTGGGCAACTGTAGTTGCAGCCATGGTGGGGCAAATTCTTTCTAAAATGCTCAAAATGTGATTCACCTATTTCTTTGTTGGGCAACTGTAGTTGAAGCCATGGTGGGGCAAATTCTTTCTCTTCTCTTTTAAAAAAAATGTCTTTAAAATTGGTGATGTACTTTTAAAAAATCTTCAATATTTTGAAAATTTTATTGTAATATTGTGATGCTCATATGTTTTGGAATAACGTTAGAGACAGTAATTTGCTTTTGAGTTCTAATAATTGTATTTGTGGCGTTCTTCATAAATTTATTGAATAATAATATGATTTTAAAGTTTTGAGACTTTTTTAGGGGGATTGTTGGAATACTAATAAAAAAGCTTTAAAACTTTTACGTATTTTATTTTTATAAATATATATGACAATTAATATGGTTGTTATGTTTATTGTTACAAATATGTGATTTATTAGTATATTTTATTATATAGTTTTATGGTCATTATATATGTGTATTATGTTTGTTTGTGGTTGCGAAGATATAATTGGTGGTTTTTATTCTTATATAGATTATGAGATTAATGTGATGCTATATAAAGGCTTTTATCCTCCAATGTTATTGTTATTTTAGTTTGAGGATATAACAATATTTCTCTTTGGGTTCAAATGTGAGATGCTGAGAATGTGATTGACCCAATTTTTTGTGGGGCAATTGTAGCCGCAGCCATGATGGGCAAATCCTTTCTCTTCAGTTATTAAAAAATATTGTTGAGATTTGTTATGTACTTTTCGACTTTTAAAACATTATTTAGTCATATTAAATTTAATATTATAAATATATAGGTACGTGACTCTTTTATAAGCATTAGTGACATATTTTATGAATTTAAAATCTCGCAGAAATAGAGGGGATTTAAGGTATTTAAAATACATCAGAGGGAAAAAATGGGGGGATAGAAACATGGGTTACACGGTTTATACGAATATTAATAGCATTGAAATTTTCACATATATAATAGATGTAATTTGAAGTGGAGACTCGACTGGTTTGGCTTTTTTTTTTTTTTTACGAATATTAATAGGTTTTTGACTTTTTGTATCTTTAGTGTCAATTTGTTTTTAATCTTTTGATCAATATCTTAGATTTTTCTAGTTCTTCTTGATGAGAGGAGCCTCAAAATGTAAAAAAAAAAATTTTTTTTTTACAAAATAATTGTTGGCGGGAATCAATTAACAAATTCTTTTTTCTAACCAAAAAAAAAAAAAAAAGAAAAGACAAAAGAAAGAGCCATTAGAGCTTTGCCTCACACATCCCCCAAGTAAACTGATGAAGGGGCCTACCTTTCTCTTTCTTCCTCTTCTTGGCACGATATCAGAAGCACCTCTGTAGCCAGGACTGGTGCATGTGACCAGGAATGATAGATTGT
>CM018896.1:1695877-1698377 GCA_009663005.1 Actinidia chinensis | reverse complement strand
AAGTAATGCCATAAGTTACCTTTTTCTTTTCAATTTTTTTTTTGTCAAATTGTAGTATGAATCTTCTTTCCTATTTTTTTTAATACCAATAAAATTATCCGTTCCTAGCACGAATATTATGCTAGTTTATTGTATGAAAAATAATATTCTTACCAAAAAATATTTTTAAGAATGTTTTGTTCAAAATTAAAACTCTCACATTCTGTTATATCATTCAATTTTTTAATTTATGTATCAGTACTCTTGTTCTTTTAGAGAATGAGGGGGTTTGTTCTGTTCCCAAAGCAGATAAATCTCTATATCAATTTGGAAAGTCAATGACAATATATATTCTAGGAACTCTACAACCAAAAAGGCTCCACTCCCATACTTGATGCAGATTTCAATCTCATCAATGTCACACTAATGTTGGACAAACCTTGCAGGAAAGTTTTTGCAACTACCCAAAACACCAAACCTCTAAAATTCACTGTTTTGTGTCAATACCATTTCTCTATGTATTATTTTTATTTTTATTTTTGAGCGACGGTGATGGGTAGCGATTTTGAATGACTACTTATTTAGCTTTTTTAGCTTATTTAACCCGAAAAAGTGAGATTTTAAAGTTATAACTTGTAGTTTTTAGGTTTTGGCTTATTTGGAACTGTTAAAACATGTATGGTCAAAAGAGTACATGCTTTGTCTACCAAGTACATTGATAGAACTATTCAATAGTGTTCTTTGTGTCTTTCATGAAGGAATAAATTAAAAATATCAACATCTACTTTGATTTCCTTACAAGATCAGTAGTACTCCTGTCTCTAAATTTGAATTAAAAAAATTTTTTAACTTCAAAATAAGTGGTTCAGATGCATTTGATTTTGTGACCTCACACACTTAAGTGAATCCGAATCACTCATTTTGAATTCGAAAAACTCTCATTTGTTCAAAGTCGGAGACGATAAGGATATTTTCCTTTTTTAAGTATTTATTGATCTTTTAATTTCTTGGTAGGCAGGTACAATCCTACCAAGTATTATGTAGGAAATAAAACCAGGCCTTCGACTTCGTAGTATTACATTTATTCTGACTTCCACTTTCTGTTTCTAAAATCTTAACCATCTCAACTGAAAGAAATAGGGTACTTTGGCAGCTTGTTAGGGTAAAAAAGGCCAAAATGCCTCTCAGATTGTTCTCCACTCGTTTGGTTCTCATCAAACATGGCAAACAAAAAAGTCTCAATAGCTTTTCCTGGTCACTCCTTGGAGTCGCTGATCCCTAAACATGATGAATCACATTCCTATAATAAGTGGCTACATTGTCCATGGACCATGGTGGCTTCATCGCGGCCAGCCAGTCTCCGACATCAACTTTTAGATGAGTTGGTGTTCAACACTTTTACATGATATCAAAGCACACAAAGATATGATCTTGTTTTCGAATCTCATCGCCTACCTAATTAATATATATTTGCACGTATTTGGCCTGCTTATAGAAGATAAGCCAGCCACGTGTAAGAAGATATTGATAATAATATAAATAATAAATTTGTTTTTTCCTCTAACAACTTGAGCTTTAAGAAAAATTGATGATCGATCAACACTTTCACAAATAAATAATAGAATAAGATTGATTATTCATCCACACCTAGACTGTGTATTAGGCACCTGCAATCATGTTGTAAGTTGTCAAACCTGTGCGTGTGGCTTGTTTGAGTGCGAAGTAATTTGATCGGCTGCATGGCATCCATTTCGACAAGAAGTTGAGTACAGTGCCTATCTACAGCTATTTGCAGCCCTTCTATCAGAGCCCATAACTCTGCCTGCAAAACTGACATTGTGCTCCGCATTTTGTTGAAACCATGCCCATTTCGGATCAAACCCCCACAGGACGCCAGACCATTCCGTTTCACCCCACCATCCCTATTCAACTTGTAAGCATTTGAGATAGGGGGAGACCCGTTCACCAAAATTGTTTGCTGGGTTTTCATATTTTTATGAACATGCACAAGATAATACCATTCCGAAGCTTTTGCTAATCTATTATGGTAAAGTTGATTTGGTATGGTGGGGGATGACTGGAACAAAGGCACCCACCAGTGGTAGGAAAAAGAATGTCCCAAGGACAGCCCGGAGTCAGAGACGGCCATGGGCTGAAGCCAATTCAGCCCAGACTTTAGGCTCCCCTCAAAAACTCAATTTTGGGGGCCTCAAATGATTTTTTTTTTTTTTTCAGATTTATCACTACCGGTAGTGGTTTTTAGCCTACTGGTAGGGAAGGGAAAAAAAATTCCAGATTAAGGGTCTCATTTCCGAACTTCGATTGAGGCCACTAAAATCTCAGGGCCGGCACTGCCCGGAGTGTGTATGGTGTGGGATTCACAATTGGCAAAGATGAGTCGGGTGGGTCGAAAGTCTGCCATAAGTGGTTTGGAACTTTGAGAAGTTGCCAAACCGTCCACGCATGGGGTGGGGTGGGTTAAGTTTGCTTTGCGCAGCGAGCCAAGAGGATGAGTTTGGGG
>CM018896.1:1578377-1580877 GCA_009663005.1 Actinidia chinensis | reverse complement strand
TCCTCTCCCTCCTAACTAACTAACATTTTCCCTCAATTTAGGCCATTAGTGGTGATACATGGGAATTGCCAAAAATATTGAAGTATATAATAATCGCAAATATCAAAATGCAAACACTTTTATATATATAATAAATAAAAATTAGTAGTAGTTTTTTGTCTCTCCTCTTTGGGAAGAGAAAAAACAATTTGTGAAAAAAGACTATCAATATATCTATATACATACGCTTATCTTTTAATTTAACATTTGATGCGACACAATTCTTCAATTGATTATAATTGATTCTACATCAAATTGTTTGGACTTTTTGACTTTTTAAAGCAAGTATGTAAAAATTTTGCTTTGGAGAGGACCCCATTATTTTAGTAACGGTTCCAAAAAATTTTTTTTATTATGACGTGGTTATGGCCAGTGATATATATATAATATCGTATGTGTTTATATATGAAAATTGGTTTTGGATGAGAGTGTAGGTTTAATTTGGATCCAAAAAATTGGATTGTTAGTGGTAGAAGCCAAACAAGGGCCCTTAAGCCAAAAAATATCTACAACTAAACTTTTTCTCTCTCATCATGAGATCACTCTTTTTTTCACTTTCTTTTTTTCTCTTTCTCTCTAAAGCTAGAACCAAAGAGGGTTTATACTTTAGCCTAGATCTAGTGAACAGGGCGTAGAGTGGTTGATAGTGCTTGGACGATTGTTGTTCAACTCGGCGAGGGCTACGCGTTAGAACTAAAAATATTCAAGATCGGAGCAAGTGAGAAATTCGGGTCTCTCTCTTCTCAACCATTTCTTTTGGAGCTTTCTTCCATAGAATTTGAGGGTAGGGGGTTGGTTTTCCTGTAGAGTTTAGTTTTGGGTTGATATTAAGTAGCTAGTTAGATAGCCAATTGAGGCACTATTTTGAGGTGATGAAAATCTTACCATGAAAAAAAATTTTTTTTTTGGATGGAAGGTTCATTTATGAATAAAAATGTAAAGTTCGAAAAGTAGAGAATCATTATTTAAAGGTATGTTATTTGAGGAGATAAATGTTGCCATATTAATATTGATATGAAAACATTATGAAATTATTGATGGTAAAATGCATCAAAAATTGCCCTTTAAATAGTTGTAGTATTGAAACTATGTTGGTTACATTGGATTATTGAGGTAAATGTGGATAGCTATGTATACCAGAATGTGATTGTTGAATAGAAAGTTGAGAAGAATAGTTTGGGTGTAAGATGAAACCTTGGATGGTTGTATAGTTTATGAGAGTCTAAGAAACTATACAAAATTAAAGTCCTAGAATGAACGATACGAGGGAATGTCTAGCCCTCGTGAATGAACAGTCCGAAAAGTGACAATACGGAGGGAAAATGTCATAGCCCACGGTGTGGTGAAAGTCCGGGGGAAGTTAGTTGACGAAACTAAAGTCCTAGATGGCAACATACGGAGGGAATGTCATAGCCCACGCGTGAAAGTCGGGAAGTTGACGAAACTAAAGGGTCCATAGATGGCAACAATACGGAGGAAATGTCCGAGCCGCACGGTGAAGTCCGCGGAAGTGACGGGTTGTGGTCATGTGGTTTAGAGGGAAAGGAGGTTGACTAGGTGTTAATCTAGTTATGTGTTTCAAATGATTGAACTACGCTTTTTAGAGAAGCCTTGAATGTGGTTGAAATAATTGAATTGAATATCTGGTTTGAAAATCAAAAAATGTATTTTGATGTGTGAAACGCAATTATACTTATGTTTAAGGTATTTATAGTATGAATCATGGTTTTGGGATTGAGATATCAAGTCCAGTGTTAAATCTTTCAAGGGTAACTCACCTTTACAACAAATATGAATTTAGGGGTATCGAGGGTATCCCGAATCTGAGGCATGTGGATTGTCGTTTGTTTTCTTTTGTCTTAGAAAACTTGTTATGTATTTTGGAACAAGTGTTGTAATTTGTAATATTGTTTTGGACCCGATGTGGGCATTGTCCATGAATTATCATTATATTTTTGTTAATTGATAGCTCATTGGAAGCTATGGTCCCTTGGGGTGGACATTTGTCACATGTATTTGATGAAATGACTTAGAAATGTATGCTTTAAGTATAATTCGTTTGAGTTTTAGGTGCTCTTGCATTTATGAACATTGTGTTTAAGTAAGGTTGTTGAAAGTAGTGTGATCCACTATAAATGTTAGAAAGATGAGTATTGAGCATTGGAAGGGTTTTGAGCACATTTGTGCAAGTTTGAGTTAGAAAAGTTTGATTGAATGTCATGAAAATTTACCGTAACTTTAAAATCTCTATTTTACTATCTTAAAGTTCGAATTAGAAAAATTCTTATAGAATACAAAGTTGTTATAGATTCTTGAAGTCTTTCTTTCCAACGACATCAAAAAATCAGATCAATCGGGCACCGGAGTAAAAAGTTATGGTCGAAATACCGCGAAGCTGGCGGAGCTCGCTGGATCCTCGCGGACCCTAGGCGGGAGCGAGAGGTGTGCTTCGTTGGGATCC
>CM018896.1:1528377-1530877 GCA_009663005.1 Actinidia chinensis | reverse complement strand
AACGGGACTTATGTCATGATTTTGACTTCAAAAATTTACCCGGATTAGGTATACCAACGAAAAAGAGTATCACTAACTCTTTGCTAGGAAAAAAGAGCCAAATTCATATGTAATTCACCTATGAAGATTAATGAGAAACGTATACACTTTTAAAAAAAATATGATAATTATTTTACAAAATTAATTTTAAAAATTAAACCCAATTTGTGGAAGTGGCGTCTTTAGTAACTTTTTTTCAATGCTTAAATAATAATAATAATAAAATAATTATTAATTTATTATTATTATTATTATTATTATTATTATTATTATTATTAGGGTACGTATGCTTCATGTGTCATTTTAGTCTTTCCAGTGTTCAATTAAATGGTCCCTAACTCTAATGACGTTTAAATTTATTAACGGAAACGGGAACAATTTTGGTAAAAATTTTTGAGAATACAAATGACATATTTTGGGGACCATTTGTGTACTCAACCACTGTATACATTCTTTTTAAATTTTTGTAATTGTAAACTGATAAAATTGAGATATAAGTAAAAAAAAACTCTAATTTTTAGGAAAACAGGACCTCAAGATCATTTGAAGGAAAAATCTTTTGGTAAAATCATTTTATTTTCACTTGTGTTTGTGTGTGTATATATACACATATATAAGTTCATTTTTAACTTGTTAAAATGTCCTATATCACCTAGTTCTGACTCTTCTATGCTATTTATAGGTTCATATTTTCCTCTCCTTAATACCTGATTTTTAATAAAAAGGATGAGTTGAGCTTGACAAGTGGCATCAGAGTAATGTTGGGTCCGTCGTCAAAAGTTGGGTCAGTTGTCAAGTGTGCCAAATTTTCGGCTGCTGTGTGTCCATCATAGATGTGTAATAACCCGATTTTATATTTGGAGTTAATTGAAAGTTCATAACTTTGAGATAAAATTAAAGAAGTATTCAGTGGAGGGGGCTGAAGTTTGATTTTTCCTCCACGCATTATTGATTTTGGTCGAAGAGATATAAAGCGTAAGGAAAGAGAAATATAAAAGTAATAGAAAATAGAAAGAAAAAAAAAGAATAGAAAAGAAAGGAATGTGAGATGATGTTGAAATGATTGGTTGGTAGTTTTTTAATTTCAAGGAAGAGGGGAGAATGGAAGACCGAGAGAGAAAAGAGCCGCACTTAGAGTAGAGGTCGAAAAGAATAGAGAGAGAACAATAGCAACTGATGCGCAGAAGAAACATGAGAGATGAGAGAAATTATTTAGTGTAGTTTAGCATTGATTTATGAAAATATGAGTGTATATCAATGAAATATGAGGTCAGATTTAAGGTGAAATTTCATATGTTGTTCATGGATCCAGATAACATATCCAATGGTGGGAATTTGCAGGTAAACAGGTATGTAATACATATGCTTTCCAATTCCTCACCGGAGTTATTTTCTCATCTCTGATTTTGTATTCCTCATTGAGCATTTTGAAAACTTTGAATTCGTGGTATTTTATTGGAATCTGATCTTAATGATATAATTATTTGTGGCTAAATGCTATGGAAATTGATTGATACAAACCCTGACTGAGTGGATCCGCCAATAGTCCCCCTTCAAGGACCGACAAAAGCCGAGAGCTTAGGAGACGTGGGATGAGGCCGATCCCTAGTGTGATTTATCAAAGAACGACCTATTACGAGGTCTTTGATGAAATATTGATTCGTTGTGCTACTCTGACATTTATTGTTTGAGCATTATTTATTCGTCTGAGCATATTCTTGTCGTATTGTAGACTTCCAACTGTTTAAAATGATTTTTCAGGCGAGAACGTGGGAGTTTTCGGATAGTACGATGATGGGTCGGAATGAACTACTGAAGATTTTGATCTTTTTTATGTATTAAGTACTTTGGAGATATTATAAAGAATAAATATTTGGAGACTATTGAAGATTTGAGGACAATATGCTCTGATTGTATTTGGGAAAATACAGGGAAGGAAATTAGGGTAAATAATCAACGGCACCTGGAGGGTCCGGGTCGTCACATGATGTGTTAAAATATTCCATATTGCCCAGTTTTGACCCCTTTGTACTGTCTATAAGGCTCGTATTCTCTCCTTGATATATAGATTTAAAAAAAAAAAAATAGATTGAGTCTGACAAGATAACTTATTTTATTTACACATTAATAGTGTAACTATATACAAATAATTATATTTATAAGCGAAGTATATGCCTAATTAATAAATACATCGATCTTGTGTCTATTTGTGCCAAGTATAAAAATTAGAAAGTCTGAACCCATTTTGCAATTATGTTTCGCAAACCCTTTTAATTAGGGCTGTTCAAAAATCCGACCCACCCGCCAATCCGATCTGATTTTTAGACTAATGAACGGTTTTATACGGGTCAATAGTCAGATACGGGTTTCGAAAAAAAAAATCCGAATATTTTTGGGTGGGTGAACGGATTATGACCTAAATTCGACCCGCCCGAATCCGACAATCCGATAACATAGATGA
>CM018896.1:1228496-1230996 GCA_009663005.1 Actinidia chinensis | reverse complement strand
TGATAGCCCCCATGCCTAGACGGAGACGCCGAAAACATGATGGCGGGCTATCGACTATGCCATAGAGACATTGATTGGGTCAGCCACCTACCTACTGACACGCCAATTGGCGCGTCAAGGTACGCGCCGAGCTAGACTATAAAAAGAGAACTGTTGTTCTCACTCAGGTACGTGCTTAGTGCTATTAGAACATACATACACTTTCTCTCGCTACATACAGTTTATTCGATCATCTAACTTGACCGTAGGAGAGCTATTTTTCGAAAACAGCTCTGGCAGCCGATCTCACTGTTTTTGTGCTGCAGCTAGGGTATCGCCATATCACTGCCTTATGCCAGCTCTCTTCATATTGGAGGACCAACGTAGGTATCTACCTTCGATTTTCCTTCCATCACTCAACAAACCTACAACCCCACAGTTTCCATATGGTAACAAATAACTGAATTGAGCCATGTGAAAATGTGTTTTCACGTGCTTGATTCTTCTTACTATCCTAACTATGCCAGGATAGAACTATTTGAAAACTTGGCACATTGACTCCGGCGCTGATAACTTTCTATAAGCTGACTTATCCATTATACTGGAGCTGGCATATGTTGGGACTTGGCTATGATCCTGCCCTCAATTAAATAAAAACAAAGAATGCAATTGTCATCCATTACAATGGAAACTAATCTATAAGCCATGGTTAGATCTAGCTTTCCCCAAATATAAGTCATTCTGGTCTAGATATGTGATGTTCAATAACTCTTATCTTAATCTTTGAAACATTAGTGAATAACAATTACATATTCAGCTCTGTATGGTTTACCCCTATTTCTTTCTTGTGTAATCATTGTTTCCATTTTTTTACTCAAAAAGTGTTAAAAATAGAAAATATTCTAAGATATTCCAAGAATATTTTCCTGATTTAGTTTGATTTAATTCCATAATTGTTAGCCTTGATTTGATATTATTTTTTTTATTTTCTTTACTTTGTACATAAATACAAAATAGTAATAGTACAAATATAGAATAAAATAATTATCTTCTTTATTCTGTATTTTTTCTTGGTATCAGAGCCTAACTCTAATCTTTCTGATCCTAACCCTAATCTTACTTGCGCCACACATTGACCAAAACTCTAGCGCAAAAGCTATTGCATGCTTGAAGTCCTCGATTTGGACCCATCAAGGTTCGATTTGAGTATGATAGGCTTCATCGTCACTCGCCGAACCTCCGACAGGCCTCGCCATCGCCCTTTGGCATTCGACAGACCTCACAATGGCCTCATGAAATCAGATTTGGTCTCGATTTAAGTGCGACAGACTTCACCGTCACTCGTCTAACCTCAGATAGGTCTTGTCGTTGCTCGCCTGACCTCTGACAAGCCTTGTCGTCACTATTTGGCCTTCGACAACCCTCGTGGTGGCCTTGCTTGACCTCCGGCAAGCCTTGTCGTCGCTCTTTGGCCTTCTACATCCCTCGTGGTGGCCTCAGCTGACCTCTAACAGGCTTTGACATTACTCCTTGGCCTTCGACTGCCCTCATTATGGCCTCGCCTAACCTCCGCCGTTGCTCTTTGGCCTTCATCGTCATCTTCGCCGGAGAAGCACTAACGGCCCTCGCCTTAGTGATGACTTTGTACAACAGAGAAGGGTCTTGCCGTCTCTAGCATCGACAATAGGGTGTTGTGGATCTGTTGTGTGTGGCGACTCCGTTGGGAAAATATTTGTATGCTCTGTGTAGTGTGATATTATATGCTCTTTGTGGTGGAAAGATCTCTGGCTTAGCGTGATTTGTACGCTTTCCGGCTTGGCGTCTCTAGCTTTATGTAGTGAGTCATAAGCAGTCCTATCCTATTTATTGGATGGTTTTGTGGGTCATTCTCTATTTGGCAAGGGTACTTCCATCTCATGTCTTCTAGTATTCCTGAATCCTCAGAGATTATTGAGTCTTCTTTGGCTCCGGTTGCTCTCACCTCTTATTCAAATATTTTCCTATCACAACACACACATGCCCATCGTATCACTAGTGTGTTGTTAAATGAAAATAATTTTTCAGTTTGGTCTCGCTCGTTTCATTTCTTTCTTGAAAAAAAAGGGTAAAACTAGATGGATTTTGGGTCATCACCCTAAGCCGACCACTTTTGGCCCACATATCTATAGTGGGATATTGAAAATTGTACTATCTTGAGATGACTATTCAACTCTATGGAGGACGGATTTACTACATATTCATTTATAATGACACTATTCATAGTTTGTGAACTGTTCTAAGTCAGATGTATGCGTATGCTTATCATGATTCCCGAACTTTTGAGTTGTATCGTGAGATTTTTGGAGTTTCACAAGAGACCTTGGGACTCTTTGTTGCCGACTATTTTGGCTTCCTTCAGTCTCGAGAAACTAGCACAGTATGAGTCTTTCAGTAATTTTTCTGCTGCAGCTGTTATCATTGTCTCTCAATGACTTACTCTTCAGCATATGTACCAGTTTCTAGTGATTTTAAAGTCTAAGTA
>CM018896.1:1043496-1048496 GCA_009663005.1 Actinidia chinensis | reverse complement strand
TATAAACGTCCGATAAAAGATATTACAAATAGATACATTGCTATAAAATTAAAAATAAATTATAAAGTATAATGATTTTGAAAAAGTATTGCTAGTTTGAAAAAAAATGAGTAGAAAAGAAAAGGATGTAAAAAATATGTTTATTGAATCACAACTTATATGGGCCACCTTTGAGAAAAAAGAAGTGATATTCTTTGGGAGAAAAAAATAGTTTCAGGTGAAATCTCAATCATTGAATTAACTCAAATAGATTCTAACCGTAGATAGTGTGAGAAATATTTTAAAATATTTGTGTCTTATATTATAGATGAGATGTGTTTTGTTATGTATTTTTGTGATTTATAACATTTTGTTGTGTTCGTAATGACGTGTATTCTAACTAGGTACGAATAGATGTGTATGGTATGTATAGAATTTAGAATTCTCGTACTGATTACAAAAAAATTGTAGTATCCATCACGAAAACTGTGATTGTCATGTGTACCGTAGACTTTTCCAACTAAAACACGAAACTTTTCCCAAGAATGAAATCTTTATGTTTGGACTCAAGATTTAGACTCTATGTGGTAATACTTAAAAGTTAAGTTTGTTATTAAAAAGTCAAAATTTTTTAGTTTTTTTGTTTTTGTGACTTATTTTAGTTAAAAATAAGCAAAAAAAAAAAAAATAACCTGATTAATTTTTTTTGCTTATTTAAGCAAAAATATCAAAAAAAATTAAAAAAAAATGGTGCCAAACGTAACTTTTAAAACACGAGAGCTGCCTTCTCCCACCGCCCCTGACAAAACCCCCTCCTGACACAAATGTCCCCGGGGAATAATTTAAGTTGATTTAGTAAACTTTTTCTACGTTTGATCAAAATTTTAATTTTATTTTAGTTACTCTTGATAACATATGTCTAAAATTTTAAAAACATTTACCTAATTTGAAAAAAGATTAAACAAAAAATTTTTTTAGTGGGCCTTTTTTCAAATTAATTTGAGCAATATTATAAAATTTTCATATTCCTCTCGTGATTGAACAAGAAAAGAACTCCAAGGAATTGATCGAGTGGTAGTTTGGCCACAACAAAAGACTGGTTGCAGATCAATTGGCAAAACGATTTTTATAATTCTTTTAATAGTTTTGTTTTTTTTAAATCAGTTTTATTTATTTTATTTCAATTTATTTATTTATTTATCATTTTTATTTTTATTTTTGAATAAATAATTTTTTTATTATATATTTATAATATTTTATTTATTTTTTAGCTGTAAATTTTGGGAGTCATTATTTATAAAAAAGTTTTAAAAATATAAAAAATATGGATCAAGATAAAAAGTATCTATATGAAAATAACAAAAATACTGACAATTAATAAGTAAATACACAAAAATTAAACAAAAAAATAATTAAAAAAATACATAATTAATTAAAATAAAATATATATATGAAAATAATAAAAATACTAACAATTAATAAGTAAACACACAAAAATTAAATAAATATAATAAAAATTAAAATTAAAATTAAAAAAATAAACAAAACTAATAAAATGAAGGAAACAAAACTATAAAAAAATTAAACAAAACTGGAAAAAAAAAACACAGATGGAGTGGTTGGCTGGGTTGTAATTTCAAGGGATCAAAGTAAAAAGTATATATATGAAAAAGGAAATGCTAAAAGAAACCCAGTAGGCTTTGTTTAAGATATGAAAATGTATGAAAAATGTATAAAAAATATAAAAAAGTGTATAAAAATATATTAAAGTGTATTAAAAAGTGTGAAAAGTGTATCAAAAATCAAAAAAAAATTATCATTTTGTGCTTTTTATTGGAAGCCTAGCAGAACCCATATGAAAATAACAAAAATACTAACAATTAATAAGCAAACACACAAAAATTAAACAAAAAAAAACTGATTAAAAAAATAAACAAAACTAATATAATAAAAGAAACAAAACTACATAAAAATTAAACAAAACTGAAAGGAGAAAAAATCCAGAAACAAAATTAAAATAAAAATCAGGGGTGAATTTGACTGGAGGAGAAGGGTGGAAAAACAATTAGGAATGAGGGGTATAAGAGTCAAAGCGCGGAGGACAAGGGGGGACAGTTGGGGGATTGTCAGCGGAGGTGTAGAAGTAATTTTTTTAAAAAAAAGATTTGTGAAAAAAAAAGTTAAATTATTGAACACTTAATACTTTAACTATACCACATTGGAATACATTGAAGAAACTCGGGCACTGAGACCAACTGAGCAAGCTTAGAGTTCATGGGACGGTTTCGTGGGCCTAGCATTTTCCAAGAACTTATTCGCAGCAGAAGTCATGGGCCGTCCTAATAACAGGCCCAGTTATAAGCGATTATTCTTCGAACTACCTCGTCATCAAAATGCATTGGGCCCAGTTGTTACTCCTAACAACAGACATTACGTAAGATAAATGGATTCCCTTTTTAAAATTCAAAAAAATAAGGGCAATTCATTTTATACAATACATACTCACATGTGGTGTGAAGGAATACTCCGACCCTTAATTATCTTTATTTATTACAGAATAAATTAAATTTAATTCATTTAATAAGTTTTGAGGTTAAATTGAAAGTTTACTAACTTTTGAGATAAATTAAAAAGGATATTTAGATAATATAAATATTTAGAAGTTGGAGGGGCTAAAGTGTAATTTGATGTATTGATTTGACACGTGTTTAGGGTGACACACCATCAGCCGCCTACTTCCTTTGTCATCTTTGGAATTTTGTGTAGAGAGAGAGAGAGACGGTAAGGAGAGAATATAAAGAAATGGGAAAAAATATATAGTATGATTAGTTTTAATGAGAATTAGGTCGGTAAGATGACATCGGACCGAAATAAAATTTTAATATGATAATTACGGGATCAAATCTTTATATTTAAATGTGTCAATTTTAATTTGAAGAAAGTATGAGGTATACAATATACTTTTTAAAATTTCAAAGTTATTTTCTTATATTATCTGATTTTGTACTCCAATAAGCAAATGCACTGTATGCTAAAATTTATAAAATTTATTAAAATTCATGACATTATTAAAATCATCATGTGTATTGGATAAAGTGTCATGGTATTGAATGATACGGACTGAGTGAGCCTATAAAGACTGGGTGAGGTGGGCGAGATCAGCCACCAATTGCATACCAGGAAAGATCGGGTATGAGGTATTTGATTAATTATTAATTGTTGGGCATATTCCAGTTGTATTGTATAATTCTCTGTTTAAAATAATTTTTTAGACGACGAGAGTCCGGGTAATGCGAGATGGGTCGGAAGAAAGATTTGAAGTTTAATGATTATTTTTATTAATTTTATTTAAAAAAAATGTAAATATAAATGATTGAAGACTCTGATTTATATACAATTGGATACGATTACGGATATTTAACTGCAGATAATTAACAGTTCGGGCCAAGTCATTACAGGTGGGGTCCATGAAAATATAAGTCCCACCACATTGTCAATATATTGTATAAAATACATTTTTTCGATCTTTTTAAACATGTAAATTGCCATAATACCCTCTATGAACACATAATTTCATATTTATTACAAAAATGATTAATTTTTATTCGTTAGTTTGACAAAAAATAAATAAGAAACAAAAAATATAATATATAATACTATATTCTATAATATATATATATATATATATATATGTATGTTCGATCAATATTATTAATCTATATTCGATTATTGATCTATATTCGATCAACACAAATTTTTATATTATTAAATTTTTTTATAAAATTTACCATATGAACGATTGAAACTTATTCACTGGAATTTTAACAAATCCCGAATCTAACTCTATTGTTGTAGTTTATTTTTGAACTGTCGATAATCTTGGTTCTATTATTATGGCTCCGTTTGGCACCAGTTTTTTCAGTTTTTTTTGGCTTTTTGGCTTAAAATAAGCAAAAAGTCAATCAGAGTTGGCTTTTTTGCTTTTTCTCTGATTTTGCTTTTTTGCTTAGTTTTTTAGTTAAAGTAAGCCATAAAAGTCAAAAAAATCAAAAATTCGTAGGCTTATTGGTATGCAAATCTTAAAAAAAAAACTTGGCTTTTAAGCATTACCAAACGGAGCCTATATACCATACTTCCAGTTCCAGATAGCTATCAGTTAAAGTACTTATTAGCTGACGAATGTGAAGTACCAACACTTAGTTGTACTTTGATTAAGGATTAGGGGAATTTATGTAAAGAAAGCAAAAGGTCAAAAAAAAAAATAAATAAATAAAATAGAGGGGGTGTAATGACTATCATTTTTTGTGGGCATGGTCAGACCGAAAAAGCTGCTTTGGTGGTCCGTTAAGTCATGGCTGGTCATTTTCTGTAAGTTCAGGCAATCATCATTCATTTTGGGTCTCTCTCTCTCTCTCTCTCTCTCACTCATTGCCACAGCCACAGTACCTCTCAGGAATGGCACCATGACAAACAAACCGCCTTTACGCTGCAGTTCAAAAATCCCTATCCCTATCCCTATCCCTATCCCTATCCCTATCCATGCCGATTAGCAGTACAATCCTCGCCTTCCTGATCACTAATCAGGCCACCCAAATACTATCAAATCTAGTTACTTCGAATTTGCTTGTTTCAACTTTATTTTATGCATTGAAACTCAAAAATATATTTCAATAAAATAAAATAAAATCCAAAACCACACCCAGCCTAACAATAAAAAAAGTATCGAATACAAGAGTTTTTTATAATCATACCATAAATCTAAACACTTAGATGTCGAACTCGTTGAATCTCGTGAGCCACCTATGTGCAACTCTTCTCGCACCTCGATCTCTTCAAACAACTCAAAGTCCATCGAGCTTTCATCCGCGCTTTCAAAAATCTTCAAAAAACTTTATTCTTTAAATTTGATTGATTTCCAAACCCTCGAGAGCTCATAAACACTATCAAAACAATAGATCATGTAATATGTTACTGAATAGAAAATCCCTAGCTTATAGTTCTTAAAAAATGGTGCGCCTAGG
>CM018896.1:1003496-1005996 GCA_009663005.1 Actinidia chinensis | reverse complement strand
TAAACCAATACTTATGATCAGTCCCAAGAAACTTATCAGGATGGCAAGGAAGTTGCAGAAGGTGCCGCCCTCAGAAAAAAAGCATTTCATTACCAAGATCCATGGAGTTATCAAATACGCGTATACGAACGTATTCATCTTCAGTGGCTGATAAAGGCCATTTTGTTGTCTACACGGCGGAAGTGTGCAAAGGCCGTTTCGTTTTCCCTATTGTGTATTAACAACGACATCTTCAGAGACTCCTCAAGTTGTGGAAGAAGAGGTCGGTCCTTACCGGAGTGATGGGCCTATTAGTTGCGTTGATCGGTTTTCTGGGGCGATGTGGTCTCTTTAATCAAAAAAGGAGCATACAGCTCTTGATACAAACAAAAGAGATACCTAAAAGCTCTGGCTCATGTCAATAGAAAATAGTAGATGCTCAATGCCTTGTTGTCTTCAACAAGAAAAACCCTGCCAGCAATTACTTATCTGCGGCTTCTAGATCCTGTTATACAATCTGTAATGAGTAACGAAATTTTGAATTTTATGTAATGAATTCTTGCTATCACATGGTTTTTCTTTCCATGAATTCGAGCTAGCACAGTTAGATACCGTTAGTGCAGCGTCATTGGCTTTTAATATATAACCAGGCCACATCCTTCAATTCCTGCGGGTATGGATTCGTCTGTCGCCGGGGAGGTAGAAATATGCAAATGATTTCGCTGGAATGAATGGAGAGTGATCGGAGATTTAAGTACATACCTGAGTAAAGCTAGAAATGAGAGAGAAGGCAGTAGAATTAATTTCAATCTCAAGTAGTTTAGGCCAACTCCACTTCCTAGTGCAAATGCACTAGTGTTGTAATTTATACCTCAGGTAGTTATCTTGGATGCCAATGTGCGAATGCCTTAACCTATGTGGCACCTAAACCACAAGAGGGGTTGCCAATGTTACCTCATGGACCACATGAAGAGCAACTACTTCTCCTGAGGATCACAAGGAGAATGTTATGTTTTCTTGATTTTAGAAAACCGTTATCCATGTCATCCAAAGATCACGTGGGGATAATATTCTCATGCAAGCTTTACCAAGGCCATAGTGAAGGACTCATGAGTGCTGTGATGGTTCAGCGACTCGGTTCAACACCTGGTGATCCTCTGTACTTAGCCTCCAGACCACGTCTCTCGATTCATCCCGTTTGGACTCATGATGTAGCCCTTAGACCACATCATAGCCGTACACCAAGCCTCAGAGCACCCCCCCTCAGTCTTGCCTAAATGATTGGAGCAGTTCCTCGAACTGGGTTTACATGAAGGAATGAGGTCCTCTGATCGCAAACCTCACTCTTCCTCGTCGTAGATAAGGGAACCACTGTCTGGTGCTCCTACTCACCCCTGGGTTGCTGGGGCACGTGGCTTGCACATCCCCTGCATTTAGAGATCCTGTACGAAGGCTCTTCTTTTTTTATAATGGAAACTCATTGATGGAGCTGGTCCCAAAACGACGTTGTTCCTTTTAAACCCATTCCAGGGTTTAAGACGAGTGTTTTCAATGCGGTTCTGGGGTGGATCCCCTCCGCGCTACCCATATTTGTCACCGAGTGTATCTCACTTGGCTGAGTCAGCAATCAAGTGCACCATGTCTCCTTCTGATTGTTCCACATGTCTTCTATATTTTACACACTTTACACTTCCAATCAAGCACAAATATAGCATTTCACTCTTCTAAGATACCAAATTTCTTTTTACTGTGTTTATGTAAAAAAATTCACCCCTTTCTGGTTCACAAGAAAGTCAAGCATGATCGCTTATAAGAAGCTCATCAAAATGACAAACATTAAAGACAATGCAAATGGAACCAACAACTTGAAACCTGCCAAAGTAGATGCAAAGATTGGCTTCCTCAAAACCCATAACTTCATTAGAGATAGTGATGGCTGATACCATGCCTAACCCTCTCAAGTTTTCTTAAATTTCACTATTCCTAGTCCTCGTAAGTTGTCCTAAAATCATAGAGAAGAATATTTATATGAAAATTGGGATTTGCAAATTGCAGGGAGCTAACCTGACTGGACCAAAGAAACAAATATGCCAAACTCCCAAACTTGCACTTTAATCGACAGCCAACAAAATACATAGTTTGATTCCCAAGAATCTCAACTCAAGCCACCTTCAGTTTAGAGGACCTTCTCAGCATGAGACTTAACCTGATGCCCCTACCTTAATTAGCTTTATTTTAATACAGAATAGAAATTGTTGAACTTAATCAATTCATTTAATATGATTTGGGGTTAAATTGCAAGATTTATAACTTTTGGGATAAAATTAAAGTAGACATTTAAGTTACATGCGATAATATAATTATTTAAAAATTAAAGTGGGATAAAGGGTGTAATTATATCATTTGTTTGGCTTGTCATGATGGCATAGTGCCATTCTAACTCATTGGCGGCGTAATTATATAATATATATATGTTTACTTACTTAGTTAAACAAAGAAGGAAAGGAAACAGAAGGAAAGA
>CM018896.1:893496-895996 GCA_009663005.1 Actinidia chinensis | reverse complement strand
GCACCTTGCAGAAGTTAAACCCTTCGCCGAAGTATTTGGAGGCAGCATCTTCAACGGCCCCCATGAACTCCGACGAGGATTTAAACTCCTCCACGGCAGAGTCCTTGGACTTATCCAGAGCTTCCCTCAGCTCGTTCACCAACACGCCCGACCTCCCGCACTGGTCGAATAGCGAGTCTCGATCACTCTTCGCCTTGGCGAGCTCATCATTGGCCTGCTGCTCACGAGCGCGGGACTCGGCCAGTTGCTGGTCCAGATCGGCAGCAACCTTCTGGAGGCGAGCAATTTCGGTCTCCATGGAAGCAGCTTGCCCCTCTTGAAGAGATGCCAGCTCCCCGGCCTCCCTGTTCCGGACAGCCAAAGATGAGCCGAGCACCAACGCCTGCTATAAGAAAGGAAACATTTTTTAGCAATCCAGAGTTTGTTAAATCGATAGAACATTTGAAAAGCTCTCCGAAGAGTACCTGACCGATCACATGGAAGAGCTTCGTCGCCGTCTGGTCCAAGGTGAGCTTCTCCACCTTCTCCTTGTCGGCTGGGGGAATCACCCCCCGCAGCAACTTCTCGGCCACCGATGGGCTGCCCAACATAGAAGCTGTGGGGCCCAAGACAGTGCCGAGATTTGCCGAGGAACCTTCCCCGGGGCGAGGAGAAGCGGCGGTTGGAATGGTCGGAGCTTTGCTCGACGACGTCGTTTTCTTCTTGGCCTCAGGGGCGATGTCGACTCATTTTCCCTTCGAGCCGTCGTCAGCCTTCCCCTTCTTGCTGGGCGAGCTGGTGATACTCTCTCCGGGCCGCTTGTCGCCAATTACGACTCCCTTCGCCGGAGCGGGAGTCCCCGAGCTCGCACCCGCCGTTTTCCCGAGCTTCTCGCCAATCTTCTTAAAGCTCACTCTCTTCGACATAGCTGCACAATAACATACGAGTCAGATAAGGAAAGTAATCATCGCCTAGAAAAAAAAAGGGTCAATACCATCCGATTCAAGCTCGACGGGTAGGCTCGAGTCCGAGCGAGATTCCGACAAGGAATTTGAGCTCGGATCATTCGAGGAACGATCTAGTATAGGATCCCGAACCTTCCCCCCAACCACCTCAAAAGGGTCAGGTCGGGGATATGAGGTAGCAACCTCCTAAAGTTCGTTCTGATGGATCCTAGACACTCGATTGAATCGTCTCGGGAAGGGCTTTCTCGCCGAGCTTGATCATGGGGATTTTCGGACTCACCCACGTCGCTTGAGGAGCTCGGAGCTTCTCCTCTCGGAAGATTGTCGCCCGCCGTCCTCGACGTCCTAGATTCGGGAGAGCCAAATACTCGGCTAAACGACTTTGAGTCCAGCAGCACTGGTACCGAGAAGCGTCCCGACTTCTCGACCGACCGAAAAGCCTCATCGAAGACCTTCATTTCGTCGCCAAACAATCGAGGCGGATTATTACAGTGCTTATCTGCAAAGAACAACAGTTTTAGCCCACCCGAGCATTCAAGAATACAAAGACAGGGTAGAGAGGGAAGAGCGACCGACCTGGAATCCCCCACGTCCTCGGAACTCTTGGGGCACCCACCGGAGACGTTCCTGCGGGAATCTCCCATTCATCGCCGGAGACGAAGAAGAACTTGCTCTTCCACCCCTTGACGTTGCTGGGGTATCCCCCGAGCAGAACCTTCTGTTCCTCGCCTTAAAATATAACCAGCCTTGGTCCGGTTTAGGATTGCAACTAAGGCTAAAAAGGTTCCTAAACTCGGACAAGGAGAGAGAATATTTGTAGACCCGCCACAACGCCATAGAGCAAGTGATGCTTCTCCACGCGTTGGGCACGAGCTGGGCCGGGCAGATGTTATAAAATTGGAGAATTAGCCTAATGGTGTTATGGAGAGGAAAACGAAGGCCAGCAGGGAACGCGGCCTCGTAAAAAGCCACCTCGCCCAGGCGGGTAGAGGTGATGGTCTCCCCTTCGTCGGGAAGCCTCGCCCGCACCTCGGGAGGAAAAGAGTAGGTTTCCCTAAGAGCGTTCAGCTCCTCTATGGTCATGATATTCGTTTTCTCCTCTACTGAGGGATGGATGGCGATCAAAGGGTTCTCCTCGGGTGAACCCTCCACGGGCGAAGAAGGAGATTGATCTACCTCGTCGGCCATATAGGAGGAGCCTTGTCCTAAGTGATCGGATATCCACGAGGGTAACGAATCTAAGTCGCCCGATCTAGTTACACCAGAATTACGGGACATAAACTACGAAAACAAGGAGAAGAGTACTTACTGGAAGTGGATGACGCTGGGCGATCACGAGTAGGGCGAGGAGGGGCTGAATTCTAGAGCGAGAGCGTAACAACGATAACAAAAAAAATGCTAGTGAAAGGGAGGACCCCCTTATATAGAGAGGGCACCGGGGGTCCAGGTACATTCAATGCAATGATTACCCAGGCGCCGTTCCGTCTCCCGAGGAAATAATCGCGTCTCCCGCCAAAACGCCTCATTAATGCGCCGCCTCACGCCTGCGGTGTTAA
>CM018896.1:840996-848496 GCA_009663005.1 Actinidia chinensis | reverse complement strand
ACTTGGTGCTCCAATAGTTTTGACTCCAATTCATAGGGCCAGGCCAGCACATGCCTTCCTACGAACTTAAGTTTTTTGAGGCTCCATTTTTTTAAAATATTATAAAGAATTAATTACAAACACACCCTTTAAACTCTAAAACTTAACAAATTGACCCCTGAGCTACCAGTTTGTATCAATCAACCCCTTATGTTAGCAATCTGTAAGTAATTTGGTAGGAGAGTAGATGAAAAATTATTATGTAACTTGCACATGTTTATGAAGTTAATTTAATATCCAAATTACATTATGTTTTTGTAATCATTGGTATAATGACTAAAATACCCCTTGTATTGCCCCTATAATATATTCATATCATTTCAAGGGATATTTCGGTCATTAAGTAAATATTATAACAAGAGAAGATCCATTTAAATATAAAATCACACTTTTTGTGAATATGTACAAATCAAATAATAATTTTTCATCCATTTTCCTGACGGATTGCTAACAAAAGGGTTTGATTGATACAAATTGATAGGTCAGATGGTCAATTTGTTATGTCTTAAAGTTTAGGGAGTCTCAGTGATACTGAGTCAGAAAGTCCCTATTCTATATTACAATGATAGTCTGAAAAAGTTTATATATATATATATATATATATATATTTTTTTTTTTTTTAATTTATTTTTATTTTTATTTTGTAGAAGGCCCCTCCCTCATCTTTAAAAACAAAAAACAAAACCTAAAAATCAAGTACACTAATTAATTGAAGATATCAATTTAATAAAAAAAGGTAAAAATATATGTAATTATCACTTTTTTCAAGATAAGATAGGTTAAAAGTATCCACGTTAAACAACTCTATCTCATTATAAAGTAAAGAAATTCAAAAGAAGTCAAGAGTCTAAACTTAACCGAAAAATCTCTCATTCTTATACGTGGAAATTGAACATAACTCATCATCGAAGAGCTTGTTGACGTAATTTTTTTTTTAATTTTACGTAATTCATTTTTTTGCTAATTAATATGTCCTGTTTTAACACTCCTTAAAGTATTTTTTCTATTTCTATTTCTATATCTAAATTGATTTATACATAACCAATTGCCTTCTAGGGATTCGATTCTCTTTTAGAATCCTGCACTTCCTGAAACTTTGTAGACCTAAAAAACTGTAGATACAGTTGTTATAAAGAGTGCCTCTCCTCTCCTCTTCTACGTACGTATATGTATTTATAGAGAGAGAACACTGTAATTTTGGTTGCGAGAACTCTCCTCCTCAACCTATCATCTCAAAAAAAGCATCGGAGATAACTGTACGTTTTTAGTTTTTCCTCAAAAAAATTCTCAACCCTTTACTTTAAAGTTTATGGTTTTTTTTCGTTTATAATTTATTTTTTTTCTGGCTAGTTTTGTTTGTCTAGAACATATGAAAGTCGCCACGGTTGTTGGGTCAGGGAGGGGGTATGAAAGAAAGCTGACTGAGCATATGCAGACATCTTCCATCCATTGTGACGTTTGAGTGGTCAAATTGCATAATGGAGTTTAAAAAGCATCCGTCTTTCATTCTATGTTGTTTGTTAATAGAGGAGGCACGTGACTATTCTGGATTAGAGATGGCAATTTGACCCAAAAATCTAATACCTGTCGGGGCCTGTCCCGTTTAGGGCGGGTTTGGAGAATAAATTAAAACCCGATTAATAATCGGGGCGGGGGCGGGGGCGGGTTTAGCCTCCTCCACCCGAATCCGTCCTGATTACCCGATTATATATAAAAAATCAAAATTATTCATATTTTTTTAAAAATATACCATAATATCCTTACTATATATGTATATACATATATATATATATATACCAATAATTATATAAAAAATATATATATAATTAAAAAAATTATTAAACGGGGCAGGGGCGGGACGGAGTTTTGGTAAACGGGGCAGGGTTGGGGAGGCCGAACCCGCCCCAGCCCGCCCGTTGCCATCCCTATTCTGGATGTGTATAATTTTAGTTCATGGCCGAAAAACATATATAGTTATGCAGTCACTAATTATTTTGGTGTATTGATTGACATGTAGCATAGATAATCTGTGCTTTGTCTTGTTTAAATTTTTACTTCTACCTTGATTTGTTATGGTATGTATATTCTTTCTTTCTTCTTCTTCTTCTTCTTCTTCTCTCTCTCTCTCTCCCTCTCTTCTCCCAAATTTATGCTATCTGCAACTTTTAAAAGTCAATTTTTTTGGTGGTATTCAAAACAAAAATTCTAAAATTTCAGTTTTAATTCTCTTCAAATTCGGTTGGATTTTGGGTATTGGAACCAAACTGGGTGCTCTTCGACTTGGTTAGAGAGGATCCATATTATGATGGATATCCTAGTCCTACACTCCTAGCTACCTGCATTCTACAATCTGATATATTTGTCAAGTCCTACACGGATTCTAAGCATGCATGTAAACGCTATACTATAATTACCTCTCACTTGCTAGCTATTGTTTGGAGTCAAAAGGGTTTTTGTATGAAGCACTCTGGTTATTGGGTTCTAGGCAAAGTATCCAGTTCAAGATCCGAATAAGGTAAGCTTTAGATTCCACATTCAATTTCCTACAAATTTAATGGAAACCTCTTCTTGTTTTTTAACCACTTTGACCAAAGCAGCATTATTTAGCTATTCGTACAGCAGCTTAGAAATCACTCCTAGCTCTTTAGCCGGAAACAATAGCTTAGCTTTTTATTATCATCAGTAATATCTGCATTGAGTTTGTGTTATAAGTTAATAATAATTGAAATTTGTCTGTATAAGAATTTGAATTTGAAGTGGGTCAACAAACACAAGAAATCTGTAATATCTTACAATTTTACAGATTTGGCTTACAAGATTTTGATCGATCTCCTGCTAAATGGCTTCAATCACCCCTAAATTCATGTCTGGTGGAATAATTGTTGGAATATAAGGTTTGAGCATACAAGATTTTGATTTGTGCTACCCCGTTGCATCTAGTATGAGAGATGAGGCACTTTTTTTTTTTTCCTCCAGATTTCCTCTTGCACTTCAGTGCTCCTTTAACTAGTGTTCTGTTGGAATTGCCATTCCAAATTCAAATGGCTATACCAAGCGAGGGAATGGAATGCTGAAGGAAAGTGGGAATAGGGATTCCATTCCAGCCCATTCCCTCATACCAAACATGGCGTTACTTCTGATTTTATATATACTTCAAGGGACAGCAGTTGCAACATCCTGTTTTTGCTGCTTATGAATTCAAAGAAAGGATTGTTTGCGAACAAATTGGTTTCTTGGGAGAGAACATAGACATCATGTGTAGAATTGTGGGTCGACAACAATTTGTTTACTAGTTTCTTTCTGAGTCATTATTATTTTATTTCATATCTGGTATAATGGAGATCTTCATTCTGTTATTCTTGTATTGATTCACATTGCCAGATCCGTGGTCATTGATACTACTTGTAACACCATACCAATACATGCTTTTTTCATTCACAGGAAGTACTCGTTCTTGCATATCAACTATATGTGTTAATTTCTGTGTTTTTAGCATTTTCAAAATCACAGACATTAATTGGGTTTTAATTGTTGAATGTCCAATGTAAAACTGCTTGTGTCAATTGCCAATGCCCTTATTATATTCGTATGTTGTTGAAGATCAGCCCATCTCCGGTATCCCTGATATCCGAGAGATCCGGGGCAGTTAAGGTTGATTTAGTCAATCCTAGTTTTTAGGGAATAAAATCAGGGCCTAGTTATTTGTTTCCAGATTTGTTACTGATTTGTTTCCTAGTTTGATGGGATTTTTTCTGATCAGAATATGACTATATATTCTGGGTCTTTTCCTGTATATTCAAGATTCAATAAAATAAGAAATTTTTAGCAGTGTTTCAAGGTTTTCTTCTCCGGTATCTTTTCTCATATATGTTGCTATAGAGTATAACAAGTCATAACAGCCTTTTCTCCCTTCTTGATATAGTGTGCTCCTCAAAAGTTGGTACTTATCCGAAGTTGTTAAAACTTAAAAGAACTGAAGACGAGCCTGTACTAGATTGATCGTAGCTGACAATGGGTAAACGAAAGAGAGAAGGAAAAAAATATAGGCAACCAGTGAATGGACAGACAAGATCTGTCTCCGAATCTTCATTGGAGGTATTTCAATTTTCCCAATACTAAAGATGAGAACTATATAGTTTTAAAAACATCATTTATTCACAAGAAGTTGTTTGATAATGACATAGGATTGCAAAATTGCGGTGGGCGATTTTATCAGTCAACTGCCAGAGGATATTCTTTCTTCCATTGTGTCGTTGTTGGCGTTGAGAGAGGCAGCAAGGACCAGCATCCTTTCGAAGATATGGAGATGCCTTTGGAGGAGTTCGTTGAACCTCAACTTTGATATTAAAAACATGACTGGAGATGATGTTTGCTTGCCTAGAAACAGAGATACTGCCTTGCAACAGCAGGAGCAGTGTAGATTCGTGGGATGGGTCTACAAAGTATTGAAACAACATGCTAGTAAAAAGATAGAATCATGCAGAGTTGTCTATCCGTTGAGTGAAGAGAATCATCGTGACATTGATCAATGGCTTGAACTTGTGGCTGCTAAAGAAGTACAAGAGCTCGATATCCATTTGTACACCCCCAAGGTGTTTCACCATAAGTATAAGCTCTATGAATTTCCTTACTGGATCTTTTCTCAAGCAGGAAGAGGATCTTCTTTGAAGTACTTGTCTTTGAATTTGGGCGCTTTGGTTCCTCCTCGAAGTTTTGGCAGTTTCAGCTCACTTGTTTCGCTCGCTATAAAATATACAGTTCTGAGTGAAGAAAATGTAGAAAACATCCTCTCTAATAGCCTATGCCTTGAACAGTTCAGCGTGTCACATTGCTACTGTCCCACTCGTTTGAAATTTGGGAACGGACACACATATCTCAACCTGAGGCACTTAAATATAATTGCTTGTTATGATTTAGAGGAGGTTGAAATTTGTGGTGCCATATATCTTGCATCATTCGAATGTACAGGAGCTATCTTAAGACGGCTCTCGTTCAAGAATAGCGCGCAACCTGTGAGGCTATGCTTTTGTCCTGTGCGGGATGCAGTAGCTGGTATACCCTATGCCTTCTTTGATAGACTTGCCACAGATTTCCCTCAACCTGAGACCATGTTCTTGGGCTTTTCACGTTTGAAGGTAGTGTTAAATCAAAATTTTCTGTAGTGCTTTCTAGCCATATTGATGATAAATATGTTTTTTTTTTCTACTTGTGTGCTGTGTTTCAGGATGATATGATACCCAAACAGCTACCCACATTTACAAAACTCAAGGAATTGGTGCTATGGATCGCTGGAACATTCCCTAGGAGTCTCGTGAAAGTTATATCCTCGCTTTTGAAGGCATCTCCTTTGTTGCTTAAACTTCAGCTGCATGTAAGTCAAATGGTGTTGCAAAAATGTCTCCACAGACACACTCTTATTTCCAAGGATTTCAATCTTTATTATGCTCTCATTGATGTGTCATCATTTTGTGGAATGTATAAAACAGGTTGTTCTCAATAGCATATGTAACAAAATCTATATATAATTTCCTTTCTTATTTGTTTATTAACTATATCCCTTTTTCTCCAGCTTTTGATAATTCTGTTCTTCTATCATGCTTAATTAATATGGTTGATTTCATTTTGTGTTGTAAGTATACTTATATTGTTCTTTCTTGATTGTAGCTGCCCATTATCTCTACGGAGACAAGTAACATTACGCAGAAGAAAAAGGTACCCCTTGAAAAATCATTTCAACATGAGCGACTTGAGGAAGTGGAGATGTTCAGTTTCCATGGTGCTCAACATGAAGTTGAGCTTGCCATCTATTTGCTCAGCAATATGGTTGTTCTTCGGAAGATGAAGATTATTCGCAAGACACAAAAGTATGAAGGGGATGGAAGATGGAGCGCGTCCAAATTACCAACTAAAATTAAGAGAAAGCAAGTGCGTAAGATGCTTCGTGGAGAGGTGCCCCAAAATGCCCAGTTAATAGTTATTTAATATTATTTAAGAAACTTTTCTTATTTATTAGGTAGGTACCAAACCCTTGGAGTTTTTCGTGGGAATAATTTATATGAGGTCATCTCTCATTGGAAGAGTGGTTTATGAGGCATTCTCTGCTGGTGTTGGAAACTGATAAAAGATTATTGGTGGTATAAGATTGTTAGATAGTGTGTTTCCATTTAAAAATTTAATTTAATTGTTTTTGTAACGACCGGCCCCGGGTCTTTAATTGTAATCGCAATCGTATGCCGAGCTTATTCTTTTTATTACCGGGCTCCTTCTCTTTGTTGTTGAGTTCATACTCTTTGTTGCTGAGCTTTAATGCCGCTTTTAGAAAAGCTGAAATTAGATGCTTATTGCCAAAAGAAAGGACACAAGGCTGATCATTGTTTTCTTATGAACAAGTCTCAAATGGTTAAGAATGTTTTGGTTCCAAAAGGCACTTTGAATACTAACCCCAAGGACCCAACATGACATGGGTACCAAAGAACAAATCATGAATTGTTTTCATTGTAGGTTTGCCAATAATCCTTTACCCCTTTGTCGTTTAAACAATGATAGATTTGATGAAATGACAAAAATATCTTAATGAATGGCAAAATCATGTTTGATTCCCAACCCTAAGCAGCCCAAGAGGCCATCACAAATATGGGCGGCTCTAACTAGGGATGTAAATTGGGCCCAAGACCCATGGGCTGCCCTGGACCGCTATAGGGGGGCCTGGGCCTCCCTTGGTAGACCGAGCCCGAGGCTCAAGATCAAGTCCGGCCCGATAGCCCAAGCCCAAGAGTTGAGCCCGTGACACCCCCCGGCCGAGATTTGGCCCTTTTCGATCAATGGCAACGGCGGGGTCAAACCCATTTTAGCTTGCATATGCCTTTACTAATAGCCCGACTTACCTGCAAGAAAAGTTTTACTCTTAAGTTAGATAAAAAAGAAGCGTAAAAGGCGAACAAAACACCAACCTTGTTAGAGTAACTCATATTAGCAGTAACTTGTGCTATGCAGGTAATTTGTGCTACAAGTATCCTTTGTTGTGTATTATATTTAGTAACGAATGCTAACAGCAGCCCGTGTTATGCAATAAATTTGTGCCAGCAATAATCATGTATTGTGTATTATATTTAGTAGCTCATGCTATCAGTAACGCGTGTTATGTAAAAAATTTGTGCTGGCAGTAACCATGTTGTGTATTTTATTTAGTAACCTATGGTAGTAGTAACCTTGTTATGTAGGAAATTTGTGCTAGCAATGTTATATATGTGATTTATATATTCTAAAATGTGTAACTAAATAATTTCATACTAAAGCAAACATATATTGTTTTGGGAGTGGATCCTCCATAGAATGCTTATATTGGGTGAATATATACTTCTCAAGCTTGGAAGCTCCAGCATTTTATTATTGCACCAAGCCATGGTGAAGGAGAAAGAAGGGGAATTGGTCCTGTCTACGTTGGACAGGTTAGCCAACGAA
>CM018896.1:513496-515996 GCA_009663005.1 Actinidia chinensis | reverse complement strand
GATCACTGCGCACAACCCAAGTCCACTGAGTCGTAGGGATCCAAAACAACGTTGTTTGGGTGTGTTTTACCCCAAAATGATATCGTTTATATCCAAAAATATATTATCCCAAAACAAACGTTTGATCCAAAAACGACGTCGTTTTGGGGCAGTACATTTTTGGATATAAACGATGTCGTTTTGGATGTGTTTAACGACGTCGTTTTGGGTAAAACACACCCAAAATGATGTCGTTTGGGTCCCTGTAACTCGGTAAGGACTTGGCTCCTTGCAGTAACCCGAGTCCGCCTAACTCCCGATGTTGATTAGAGTGTTGTAGCTTTAAAGGGTATTTATTCATACTACACTGATATTTGGCCTTGAGTCCTTGACATCACTCATCAGCATTCATATTCAGCATGCAATATGCATGCCGCCCTAGTCATGCAGTATGTTGGATTGTTAGCTTTGTATTACTCTACGGAAAGTCAGATCCGATGCTAGAATAATTCCATTGCCATGTCGAATATTCTTGTATTTGTTCTAAGCGAAACTTTGCTATCAACAGGAAATTAAAGCACAAAACTTTCCTATATACCTAACAAATACAGAATAAAATACTATTCATTGAGACATGATTAAGATAGAAATCATCCAGTGCATGACACCTTATAGAACCATTTTAAGACCTCCAAGTAATATGAAATTGCCAATGGCTAAAGAAAAAGGACGGCAATTTAACCCAAACTTGATAAGATATGGACTAAATCAACCATTTGGAGGTGGGTTTAATTTTACTCAATTTTCAATCCCTTTCAGTGGATATGGTAGAATTAGTAAAATTCTCAACTGGGTAGGGTCCGGATATGATATGATGCCCCTCAAACTCCAATAAAATCCGCACCCATCTATTTACATATGCACCCTAAATTTCAAGTATTTACAATATTAATCCCACGTATAAATAAAATCTAAGAGCACTAGTTTCTTAGAAGTTTTGATTCTTTTCATTTTATCACTCATTCTCACACATCTCATACCTCAGACCGGTGAACACACCATCCCCTCGGCTTTGTCCTGCTGACGTCGACCTCATCCCGTAAAAAGATGTAGAATTGAGGATTGAATATATCTGAATTCACCCGATCCATATTGGGGTAGATTTAGTAGCTTTCAAATATACCCGTTAAGTATTGGGTATGGTCATGAAGAGGAGTTCTTTGGATTCGGGGATTGGGTATGGTGGGAGTTTCCAATTTATGCGTTACCCATTGCTATCTCTATTGAGACCGGAATATTGCCATCCCGAATTGACCAAAAAAAGAAAATAAAGAAACAAAATTGATCAGAAGATATTGAGGGTATTTATTTAAACGAAGCTTTTCAAAAATTTATTTTTTAAAAATATTTTTTATTTGCTTTTAGATCATAAGCATAAAAAAAGTTGTCACAAACGATATAACTTTCAATACAAGAAATAGTAAAAATTACAACTAATAAAGTACAACAAACATGCTTATTATATATATATATATTAAATTGATAGGGACAATTTGATAGTCTTACCAATTATCAATTCTATTTGAAAAAATGGCATTTTTTTTCCTACCCAACTTATTATTATCTTATTGTGATTTTTAATGATTTGATGGGTTGATGTTTTCTTATTTAAATAACATTGCATTTATGTAGTGGACACCAAAAGAGAAAAAATATATTAATGTTTTCTCACACAACTTTATTGAACATTTAATTAAAGCAAAAGATTATTTATACAAATTGGTTTGCATGCACGAGGTTGGCCCAGGTTGATTGGGCTAATGTTTTATCTTAAATTTAACTAGTTTGAATTTTGAGAAAAGAAATTTACCGTTCGATCAAAATTTAATATTTTTTATGTTTATCTTGATTAAAAGAATTTAAAATTTAAAAATTTTAGATTAAATTCGAATAAAAATTAACGGAAAAAAAAACTTTAGTTTATCTTTGTGTAAAATGATTTTTTTTAATTAGATCGTAAATTTTATATTTTTTAAATTCTTTTTGTTAAATAAAATTAAAAATATATAAATTTTAAGAGAGCTAATCAGAGGGGCTTGAGCCTGTAGTATTATCACGGGCTCGCCTACGTGGTGCGCGCATATCTACCCATTTGGGAGTGGATGGGACAAATATTTTTTTTTAAACCCCATCCACCCACAAATGGGTGGATGTGGGCGCGCCACGTATACCACGGGCTCAAACCCAACTCTCAAATTTTAATTAAATTTTACACAGTAAAAAATATATATATTAAATACTTAAAAACTTAGATTTATCCAAACTTGGCCATCATGAAAGTGTCGTAGGTGGTATGACTATGATGTGTTGACGTTAAAAGGTACTTTCTGGGCAATTTCATTTTATTTTATTTCCCTTTCAAGTGGTCCAGAAAATTGAAAACTTTGACAGAGGCCTCTTGGAATTGTTTCCATAAAATATCTTTTCATTTGAATGGCACATGGGTCTGGATTCTTGATGA
>CM018896.1:503496-505996 GCA_009663005.1 Actinidia chinensis | reverse complement strand
TCTAGGCAGATGAAAACTAACATATAATTTAAATTGCTACCGGATTAAAACTATGGAATTCAATTTGTTATAATTAAAAATGTAAGGTTTAATTTATTTCTATTGCCAAATTCTCAATTTTTTTATAATTTAATTTTTTTTAATTTTTTTAATTAAATGATTTAATAGATCATCAACGAAAAGGACTTCGGAATCCTATGTAAATTAAGATTGGTGTTTGTTTTTTTGTATAAGTTTTTGACTCGAATAAGTACATAATAAATAGAAATTAGATCAAATTTAAAAGAGAAAATCACTAAAAACAAAATAAATATATACTTATATAAAATTATAAGCTCCTAAAAAAAAGTGACAAAAAAGGATTTGGACTATATTTTAAAATATTTTGCAAAACTAATTGAAATAATCATTTGAAATCGATTAGTTATTAGGTTTTTTATGTATGAAAATAATTTTCGCACTCTTTTTTCATTATAAATGAAACTTTTTTCATTATTATATAAAATTATAAAATTATTATAAAATTATTTTTCTATTTAAATGCTACATTCATTTTAATTTGTCTATTAATCTTTTTATTTTGAGTTATCTCAAAATACTTGTTGATTATAGTCATAAAAACTTCTATGAAAGTTGAATATAGTAACAATCTCGAAAATCAATTATCTTTATATTTGATTTTGAGTAAATTAAAATAATTTTTTTCACAAAAAGTTGGAAATGTCAAAAAGAAGAAACAAAATAGAGTAGAGGAGTAGACAATTTCATTTAGATAAGACGACAAGCTTATAAAAGGGACCATTTACCTATCACCATCACATCGCGTAGTGACATGAAGGGTCCATAGTTTTATTTGATCACAACTACTAATACGATGGCTATTTAAAAACCATATTTGGAATTATTTTTGTCCAAATTTGTTATTTTAACATTTTTATTTTTTTAATTCGTCTTTCGTTTATAAATTGAAAAAAAAAACTCATTGAAAAGGTAAATATGGAAAAAAAAGGAAAAAAAGAAAAAATCGTCTTCTGAAAACTTTATTTGGATTGTCTTAAATCCTAGGGGATGTTTGGTAACGTTGTAACTTTTTTATTTTTTATATTTGTTTAGTTTTATTTATTTTTTTGTAAAATAAAAACTAAAAATATATTTGTATTCACATTTTTTAAAACTATTTAAAAATAAAAATATGGTGGCGGAGGCGAAGGTGGTGGCGACGGCAGTGGAGGTAGTGGCAACAGCGGCGGCAGAGGTGGAGGCGGTGATTTTGTAAACAAAATAAAAACTATTTTTTGTTGTTTTCAATGAAAACAATGGTAGTAATTTGCCTTATTTATAATTATAAATAGCAATACAAATAAATTTTTATTTATTTATAACAAAAAAAATAAAACAAAAAACAAAAAAATAAAAATTAAAGAGTTATCAAACATCACCTTATATAGTGTCTATTTTTTATCCCTAACTTGCCCTGAATCTTGAAAACAAAAACGAAACAGAGTTGACATCGTAAAACAAATTTTTATTTATCTTATTTTTTTTATTTGATTACGAATGGGAGGATCCAGGATAAGGAGTGAGACATGCCATTTCATTCAAACTATTTTATCTTACCCCATTTAGGCAACAAACTAATTTTCATATGGAGTTTTAAATTATTGGATTTGGTTGGCTTTACATCCACTTTTAGAATTGCACACCAAACATAGGATGAAGTTAAATCTTTAAAAATTAGCCAAATCAAGGGGCGGCTAAAAGTTTTTTGGCCAAAGAAACACGCGCTCACAAAATGCCTGTTTCGACATCTAAATTAGAACTCTAAATATGTTCGTGAATTTGGTTTTGGATCTGAATTTGGGTTTAGGTATGGTTCTGGGTTTGAAAATGGGTGCGAGTGAGTCTTCGTTTGTTTGAATTTGGTTTTGTAGTACTACATCTTTGAATTTCGTCTGAAAATATTTTGTAGCAAATGTTTTGGGGATGATACTGGGAAAAAATTATTTTAAGGGACAAAGTGAAAATGGGACAAAACTTAAAGGGACGAGTGTTATTTATCTGTAGAAGTAAAGACATAAAGCGTCCGTAACCAATTCAAGATAATCCAAACGGCTCCGCACCGCACAACAAACGTTTGGTCTTTTCTTGTGTAACGCGCTTACGTTTCTTAAATCCAACGGCCAAAATACGTGCCGTACAATCCTAGCTGTTCACATACAAGGTCAAAATTCTTTTCTTAAATTCAAAAGACGGAAAAACAAATTTTTATTTAAAAAAAAAATTATGATACTAATCATTCTATGAAAGGTAAATATGATATTTTCAGACAAATCGAACATATGCCCTATTGCTTGAGGCGGTGAGTCTCGAAATATATGAATGTCACTATTACAGTGGTAGCCAGTAATAAACGATCATGTATGGAACGAGAGAAGAACGAATTGAGGGTTGAAGTATCGATACTAATAGTAATTGTAAATTAGTTATGGTTTTATGTTTT
>CM018896.1:27500-35000 GCA_009663005.1 Actinidia chinensis | reverse complement strand
CCGCCCCGCCATCCCATTATAGGCTATCAAATGCGTATACGATTACAAGTATGAGTACGTCGATACGACAATATCTAAAAAAAGTAGGGTACAGGGAATGGCCCTAAAACATATATACAACATTTTGAGTAATGAATTATATGTAAAATTTACAAAATCAAATGCAAAAATTAATTAATCGCTTAGTTAATCAGAATCCAAGGTACAAACCGCAATTTAATGTTAACCACTGTTTTAATACTTATGTGATTTAGGTTTTGATTATTTAATTAAGAAAAAAAATAGAATACATGTTGTGAGAATATTTTTCTAATGGGCCAAACACATGGCATGCGTGGAGTTAAAAATGAACTTCTTCCACAGGTTTGACCATGGGTATTTGAACGGAAGAAAAGAGAAAGAACGGTGCTGCAAAGTGAAGGGGAAGGGTGGCCGTAGGGTTTACAAGGGGAAGGGAGGGGGCAGTGGCATGGGGGGGTGGGGGGTGGGGGGGTGGAGCCATGGAGGGAGGTGTTGGTTGGGGTCGAAGATGATGGATCTAAGTGGTAGGAGATTAAGTTCCAAGGTGAGGGAGGAGGGATGGCAGAGTGGGGAGGGGATGGCGGCGATTAGCACTAGCAATGGTGGAAGGAGTGAGTGTGTTTCCTTCTTTGGTAATTTCATTAAGGGACAAGATCATAATAAAAAGTTTGTTCAAATAGAAGCTCCCCAAGTTCCCTTTTACCCATGTGGACTCTTATTAGGTAAACACGTAATGCAAAGCAAAAGGTTGGTGGGAAAACCTGCAAGCTAGGCCAATGCATTCTTTGTCTAAAAGGCCAACAGGTAGTCCTCTTTGGTCTTCAACGTGCTCCATGATAACTGGAAGTTGACTTACACCATGTCTGTTCATAATTACTTGAGCAGCAAAGAGATTCATACCCGGTGTTACTGTCCAGAACAGCTGACACTTTTTGCCATTCAAAGAACATACTTCAGCTACTAAAATCTCCTGTAAGGTGAATGTTCATTTGTGAAATTCATATTGATGGCGACCAAGATGCTCAAAAAGAGTAGTCAAGCAATTCAGGAAGTCCAAGAGTTGAGGACCATATTCTAAACTTGAGCCTACTGATTTTTTCCAAATATATGCATGCTCAGTATCTAAAGTATCACAATTATTTGGCTTGAATACAGAAATTCAATGCAAGTATTCATTATTATCATATATGGTAAATAACTGAGAGCAGTTTAATATTGAATTGGGCTTCATTGTTATTTTCAGTTCATTCTCACCTAGTAGGAAATGAAACCCAAGAGGGTACTTTGGAATTAATTCCTAGTTAAAAAGTCTTTCTGCAGTATGTTTCAATGGCTTACTGAAGTCACTCTTGTTTCTTTCTCCTTCCTGGTTTGCTTTGTGTTTCACCAACTTTTGATCTGTTTTTTCCATTTTCTTTTTCCATTAATGAGATGCAATTAATCTTTGCACAATAGGTTTCAAAACTTAATTTTCATTAACTTCAAAAGTCAGTGTCCTACCTCAGGTCTCCTGTTTTTTGCTTCTGACGATTTGCTGAACTCCTGAATATCTCCAAGTGTAAGCAAACCGATCAAGAGATTGTTGTCATCAACAATTACAGCACAAGACTGCTTCTCTTCAAGCATGAGATTTACTGCTTCTGTTAACAAAGTGCCCAACAGGACAGTCACGTATCTTGTCCTCATAGCTTGTGAAACAAGAATCCGCATTTCTAACTCCTCTGTATCATCACTACCATCGTCAATACAGAGTGAACTTTCGATATTACAAAGGTCATTAGCAAAAGATGGTTTTGAAGCAACTGCATAAGTAGAGGAAAGCTCATTTAAATTGGAAGAAGAAATTCCAGGTTGCATAGTTGCACGAGTGTTTCCCTCTTCAAGTTTTTTAGCATCCCTATCTGTTCTACTTGTGTGCCCAGAAGTAATCCATGAAGACAACCCTACAGCTCCAAGAAGTGGTAGAACTATTCGATAATCCTGTGTCAGTTCAAAAAGAAGTAAAACTGCAGTAAGAGGTACTTGACATACCCCTGCAAGAGTTGCAGCCATTCCAACCTGCACTTAGAAACTGTATCATTGTTATCAAATCATGGAAGTCGAAGGACGTTAAAAATCTAATTATCAGCAGAAAGTGAGGAGAGTAAAAGCCAATTTGAAGTAAACAGCACGCTAACATCCAATATCATTATTAGAGAGTTTTCTTCAAGGTGTTTGTCATATGTACTCAACTCTAAAGTTTCTTATCCTACTGGTTATGCCATTATGGATTTACTAGACATGGAATTCCACACTTTATCTATGGCCATTGTATTTGTGAATGGGTAAAATATAGCCTTGCCTGTGTGGGATAGTGTTTTATTTTTACATTCCTGGGCGCAAAGATAAAGTAGGGTTGCATCAGGTAGTTGACGATGAAAAACAGTTGACGATGAAAAACTGTGTCAAACATTTTATGAACATGGAATCTAACAACATATTCGTAAATGCTACAGCGTTACCCTAAAGCAACATGGACACAAGATTGGTGCAGATAATCATTTGGACAACCAAAATTCCAGTATTTCAACGGAAACATACCAAAAGTGCATGGAAACATTCCGAAATAAAGAGTTGTTTCAAAACCAATTCGGAATATCTAACGAGCTATTTCCATCTTTTTTTGGTTTAAAGAAAACATTTGAAAACAGATACGCAGAGAACATGAACGAGGTTCGTCCAGATTACCCTTGTATATCAGGTGCTGACGTGTGTTAAAATGGGTATTTTCAAATTAAATTATATTGCTCATATGACAGCGGTATAATACCAGGCCATATGCTTGCGGTGTTGCAACTTCCAAGAAGGAGAGATGAAACATTGGATCCGATTGAGAAATTGTGGAACCAATGAACTTCCCATATGCCATTCCTGTTGCTGCACCAATAAAGAGAGATGGAGCATAGTAGCCTCCCACTAATCCAGAGGCCCTGCATAAAGAAGTTGCCACTATCTTGACTGCCACAAGCTGAAGCAATAGGTCAGCAGAGAGGCCTTTCACAAACGGCCGAGATTCTAGCAGAATATCAACATTCTGAAAACCCCAGTAGAGAATTTCTGGATATTCCAAGGCTATCAGCCCAACAACTAACCCACCTAATATAGGGAATATGGTCTTTGGTATGCCAAAGATCTTGTGAGCATTGTCAACAGCTACCAGCATAAAAGACGTGCACTTAGATAAGGTCAATGATACCAAGCCACAGAGGACACCCAGCAAAAGATACAGCGGGAGTTCTGAAATGAGTTAACAAGCATCAGTGCCAACAACCAAATCCACTGAACAAAAAATTTGAAAGTCTTTCTATTTGGATATTAGTGTTTCATGTTAGTGCTGGACAGACAAGCATTGGCATAATCTGCGTTTGAAGAGATACCTTCTTTAATATTTATTTGGGGATTAATGCATTCATTTTAAAGTTTCTCATCACTTAATTTTTTAGACAGCATCAATTATATGGGATCCAGTGATGGTAGAACTCTTCGACTGGTGATGGAAGGAAATGAAGCAACACTTTGGTACTTACCACTTGGAGAACGAAAATCATATTCCGGCACTGTAAAGGCTGGTTCAGAACCAAGACCAATTTCTGATAGCACAGATGCTATTACAGCACTGAGTATGACCATTGAAGTTGCATTTGTCAGTGATGAAGATGATTCTGCTGGCCATAAGACTGACTCCACAGCAAAGAAGCAACCAGCTACTGCAGCATTGAACCCTGTTTCATGGGGAAGAACACCAGTATTGGCAATAGTATGTGGTGATAACATGAGAATATTATTTGTTTGCTTTGAAAACAAATATATTATGGTAGTACGTAGAATGTGAAGCAAAATAGGTTACATGTTCCTTTCTTAATGTCAAAACAACCAACAAAAATAGAGAATGTGAAAAGAGTTTAGCCAAACACTGTGTAGGCTGCAATAAACTGAGTCAAGTATTAGTCTGATCAAGCTCAACATAGCTAGAGAATAAAAGAATCTGAAGTTTGGCTCGAGCTTTAGCCGAGCCATGTGAATTCGTGATCATTCACGAGTCAGCCACCTTGGATCTGGGAACATCCACGAGAGGGTGAGCATAGAGCTGGGCAAACCAATGCCCAACAGCAGCTTGCCTCCCCAGAAGTTGTCTCCCTCACAACTCTTCAAAATCCTAGAAAGTCACTGTCTACAGTGCTCTTGGCCTCTCAGCCATGCTCCGGTGTAATGTTTCTTGAATCAGTCGGTAAACCTCCATTAAGCCACACCTCCCAAAGTCACTGCTCACAACAATTGAATCAAGTGTCACCATTTGCTCATCCGTGTTTGGCCGTTCGGGGGCAACCCAGCTCGGTTAACCGCCCACACTGAAGCTACACTTGACGCTTCCAACAGCATCCTAGGCTATGAACAGGGCCTAGATATCCTTACTTAGGCCCAACGGAGGCATGTGGCTTGAAGGCCAGAGTGAGGGATGGCCACACCTTGATTTCACGAAAGACGGGTGTTGACCAAGACATCTGATCTCTCAGAGGATGTATCACACCTACAATCAGATAACCTCTGTGATACAACTCCCATATATCATACCAGCCCTACAAGCCCCATGATGCAGACCAAGAGGTCTGATCCTAGAACTTGCAAATGAGGCCTTGTCAAGCTCCAATCTGTCAAACCAATGAGGAGGCAGCCACCAGTCTTCAAGTGAGTCCAACCTCCACTATTCCTATCTAAGGATGAGATGACATTCATCATACAGGATAAACTCTCAGATTCATCCTTCTCCACTCTGATCTGTCTCTCTCTAAAGTTGACAACCCGAAGCCATCAACGTGCCCACCATCTTCCTGAAAGGCCATGGCTCCCATCAAGCACACTTCCATCACCATCACCCAACATCCTAAAAAATATGTTTTTGGTTGTTAACCAACCGTAATATATGATGTTTAATACTGAACCACCACAAAACGGTGAAATGAGATAACTAAGAAATCTTACACAATTCAAACCATATGGTGGTTTATTATTGGATGGTAATACCATGTGGTATCACCATCATACTGATTTTTCACTCCATGTGCATGAGTAATAATTCAGTATAACTGTGATACCATGTCATCACAGGTATGCATCCTCATCAAACACTTTTCACTCCTCCCTCCCAATATGGCAATATGGTATCATAATTGAACAAACCCGGGGGGTGGGTGGGTGGGTGGGTGGGGTGGGGAGGACCCATATTGACAAAGTATGAAGAGAAAAATGAGGCAACTATATAAAATCTCCAACTACACAATTTTACCCTTGTAGATATATGATATTTGAGAAACAAGATAAGCTCATGGTGAGATAATAAGAATAAAAGATAATTAGATAGATAGAGAGACCACCGTTTTGCTAGCGTTACTGTACATGTTGCATGAATTGGGATTATTTTAATTTTTCTCTCTTTCCTTTCATTATGGATCAATTTCGCATTCTTAGCTCCATCCTTTTATTTTTCCTTTCCTTATTTATTCACTCTTTAATCCCTTTTCTTTCTCACCCCACCCCACCCAAAAAAAAAAAAGGAAAATGAAAACAATCTCTTGGTGCTAATATGCATACTGAGTAAATACAGTTATAGCTTCTTTGCTTTGAGAATCAAAACTTTTCTTACGGTAAAGTGATTTTGCTAATTATAGCAATAATTTCTTGGTATTTGGTTGTCACGTGGTAGAAATGAACTAAAATAACACATCACATAAATTGCAATAACAAAGATATTATCATGACTTTTTTTTTAGATAATTGTTGAATTTATTTGACATTTTATTCAGGTGACTTTTGTAATAATCTTATCCTTCTACAGAGTATACATTCTTTTGCTTCTCTCTTTTATTATTGTTCCCCTTTTAAGCTTTTGTTATGAAACTAGATTTTGGGGGTGTCATTTTGTTGAGTTGCTTGTAAAAAAAATCAATATAATGTGGCTTATGATAGAGTGACTACAGATATTAATATGGTGTTGGATAGAAAGGGAGTGACAAGGGGTACGTCAATGTGGTAACTAACATGTATGATGGAAGTTGGAACTCTGACTACAGTTAGATCACGTGCAATAGAATCAAGTGAATTTTTAATCACAGTACGACTACATCAAGGCTCAACTTTCAGTCCTTAAATTGACTAGACATACGCAAAAATGGTGCTCCGTATGTATGTCTTTTGTAGCTGATATTGTCTTAGTGGATGAAACTAAATCAGGAGTTGATGCTAAGTTAGAACTTTGGAGAGAACCATTGAAGTGAAAATGGTTGAAAATAAACAAGAGGAAAACTGAAAATATGTTATGCAAATCTAGTAATAATAAAGTATTAATAGTCAAGAAGTTAAGATTCAAAACCACAAGATAGCCAAAAAGTAAATATTTTCATTATCTAGGATGGAAAGATTCCAAATGTTGTAACCTACAGAACCAAAGTAGGTTGACATAAATGGGGGGGTTGCTTTTGGCGTAATATACGATTGACAAATACTGACTAAACTAAAAGCATATTTTTATAGAACTATAAAGCCAAAGATACTAAACAACAAATAATGTTATTTCATAGTTCCCAAACTTAGAAAAAACATATAAGTAGAAGCTGAAATGAAACGAGGGTGTTAATGTGGATGTGCGATAAGATTAGAAGAGATATAATTAGAAATGAAAATATTATGGCAGGGGTAAGTTGAGAGTAAATAGATTAAGGTGATTTGGTTACATTCAACAATGACAAATAGATGCAACAGTAAAGAAGAGTGATAAGATTAGAAAATTACCCTTAATGGAAATGATAGGGGAAGGGGCAGACATAAATTGAGTGGGATTGTGTTAAAAAAAGATGTGAATTTAGTAATTTACTAAATTTTAACTGAACATATATAGCGCTTGACAAAGCAGAATCGCATAAAAGGATTCCTATACCCGATTCAACAGATTGGGATGCAACACTTAGTTTGGTAATAAAAATCAATATACACAACACCTCATTCACGCTCTCTTTTTTTACCAAAAAAATGTTTGTGACTTTTTAACTTTTAATCCCTCCTTTAGTCCTTTTGTCTCTAAAACATGCATTTTATATTTTTCAAGTATTTGTACTTCCTGAGCAAGCTTTAAAAGACAATTCAATTCTTGTTCAATTTGATAAGTTTTTCAATATTTTTTTTTGTTTCAATGAAGTCGTGTCAAATTTTTAATCTCTATCTAACAAGACATATAAATCCTCTTTTACGAAGAAAAACAGAACTTTAATTTTATAACTTTAACTTTGTATAGCTAAATAACATGAACACGTGCTTCTCTCCCACTAGTATTACACAATAACTCAGTAGCCTCATGACACGGATATTTCTATAGCTTTACAGGGACAAAAACAAAAAAAAGAAAGCAAAAGAAATTGCTAGAACTATTTTATTTAGAAAACAGAGTTC
>CM018896.1:17500-20000 GCA_009663005.1 Actinidia chinensis | reverse complement strand
AGATCATATCATATATGAAGGAAAATAAATGTTAATACTTGATCCACAACCCAGTTCAATGTAAAGCTTTGCTGTATTTGAGACATATTTATAGCTAAGGATTTTATGATACTAATAAGTTAAAATGCTCAATAGTTTTCAGATACTAATGCTAAGACATTCAGTAGTAGCCCAAGTTTCTTTTGGTATACCATTTTGCTATCAATGAATGTTCATTATTTTATCGCCATATAGCACTGAAAGAAGGGGTGGCAACTATGATGTGACAACAGGCAATTACTTTGTTGGGTAGGTGATCTTTTAGCCAATTGCTCATTTACAAGCTTGTTATGTTAGATTTAGAGTAGTAATAATACACCACAAATAAATTATAATCTATACAACAATACCTTAATTTAATAATTTATTATTAAATTGTAATCTCTCCTAAAGCCAATTGCCCTTTGGTGAAACCGTGAAATCTACAACTATTCAACCAATCCCCATGTATATTTTCACCGGTAAAGATAAAACAATAGCCTCAAACAAATTACATTGGACTACATAATGCAGCCCACGAGATGAGCAAGAAAAAACAAAATTAAAGAAGCATTCGAGTTTGGAAATTGTTTGATCGCATTCCAAACAACCAATTGGATTAGTGATTAATCAAGATTTTAGTCTCATCGAACCCTTGTATTAAAGTTTTCTAGGTTATGTATTAATCTGATTGTTTCTTAATGTTTTCTATATTTTTATAAGTGAAGGGAATTATGGTAATTTTTATATTTGTTGGACATGGGTTGGAGGGGTCACCCATGGGTCGAAATATGGGTATATATTTGTATTGTTTTTTTTTTTTAACAAGTCCTATTTGGTTTTAGATAGATTTTGAGAGTCAAAAGTCTTAGTTTCTGAATTGGTTCCTATTAAGATTAGGAGTACTTATCGTCTATATACTTATCATGTAATGCCTAGAACTCTTTTCTCCTTCTCTCTCTTTTTCTTAGTATTCTATATAGCATCAGCAAAAAGTTACTGTGCATGGGTACAGTTCACGAAACCCAGAACAGTCATCGAACAGCCCCATAAATCCTTTCTCTTCACTCTCAAATCTCTACATTTTTGCTATCCTTTTGAAACCTAAAATGCCCACTTTGTCCTACAATAGTTTTGGTATCAAAGCAGCTGTTACTTTCCCAACATCACACATCATCTACAATTGTCACCACTGCAGTCTTCTAGTAAATGGATAACAAATAATGTGTGGTATACTTTTCAACAAATATTGAAAAGCACTTTACTGAAGGCTTACAGGATTATCCCAATACATAAATCGAAGGACAACCAACAGCTAAACCAAGATGAACAGCTAAAGATGATCTCGAGTCTGCAGATGGCTCTTTAATAACCTTTTCTTAGGGCGAGTTTCTCGACTAGAGCCATCAATGCAGGATGATCGGATACGGATACAGGTTAGCTAATATCAAAATTGAAATTGGAGAATTCATTAGGTCTAAAAGATGAAGAAGGTGTTGATTGACCAGATACCGTCGGACCAACTTTTGACTACAAAGTGAGTACCTGACGACAAGAGAGTCAACTTACATGTGGGAACAGCAAAAGTTGACATGACAAAGAAGAGGAAAGCCAAAATCATAGATTGGGAAAAGATTTCTAATTTATGTCAAGGAAACAAATCAGTGGATGATTAATGGCAAGGAACAACTGATCGGAAAGTGACGAGCCGCTGTTTGCACATTATTTGGGTGGTCTGACACAGAACCTTCAAGATGTTCTAAATCTCCATAAGTTCTGGTGAGTTCTTGAAGCTAATTAATGAGCTTTAGCGGTGGAAAAACAATAAAGTAAAGTTGGATATCGGTCAGGAAGTGCATTAGACAGATCCTCTTCCAGAACTATGCAATGCATGCAAAATATTTGGGGAAGATGCTGTCAGTGACAATGAAGAAGACTTGGTGTATATGGCGATGTGAACGAATCTCTGGTCATTCATCTTTTGCTGCCCAAAGAGGAAGTCAAAGAGGATGGGCTGCAAGCAAGGGAAACATCTTAAACCATACAAGCTTTCTTGCTTTAAGAAAGGTAGTAAGGTGATCGTGGATAGTCAAGGTTTAGTTTTTTCTCCATTGGTCATAAGTACTTTGGCAGTGTTTGGTGCGATTTGATCACTATGGATGCATGCCAATCCTTCTCTAAAGGCCAAAGCGGTAAGATCCAAGTACAATCCAGATGGTAGACGGAACACTTGCACCTCTAGGAAGACAATGACAAAGTTACTTTGCTCCCAACAAGAGAAAGCAAATCCTCGGCACCTATAGCAAAGGAGGAGAATAATTTTCTTCATTCTCCAATTTCATAGGGAGAGTTTGGCCCATGTTTCATACTAGTTGGCCGCGAAGTTGAACTTACCATTCTATTACCAAATGTTGGGACAATGAATAACATACTGTTAATTATCCATCCTCTGGTGTTGGATCAACTCATAGGAATTGGATGA
>CM018896.1:0-10000 GCA_009663005.1 Actinidia chinensis | reverse complement strand
CTGAAAAGCGTCCAATGCAGAGATACTGGCTCACATTGCAGAATACTGCCAGAGAGCATGAGAGCAGGATGAAGAACTGCACATCATTTGATCACCCATTCACACACACATAATTATACATCCAAATGTCCAGACTGAGAAAATCACAAAATAAATTTGTCTTGAAATAGTAATCAGTGGAGACTACTCACAAATGCACCAGAAGAAAGGCTATAGCTTGATATAAATGTGCCGCTGAGGTAACAATCAATGAAAGGACCGACGAGAAAAAGAGAAAGGGCCTGTATTGGAGCCGTTTTGCTCAGCAATTCAAAAGAGCCTATTGAGTATTTCTTTTGTAGGGAACCAATTCACTGTTCCACATTAACAATAATGCAATAAGACCCAGATAATAATCAATGTTGTTGCTGTAAAATATAAAAAGGACCAGGAAATAAATTCCAGATCTTTTTTTCAAGCAACTTAAGTTGGAACTAAGTTGAATATGAAAATATATACAGACAACATTTCCCAGCAAACTGATGTCGCATAAAAATCAATCTAAGCAATAGCAGTAAATAAATAAAGAAATAGAGAAGGGGAGGGAAAATGTAACTTCACACTAGAATCTCATAAGAAAGAGAGAAGAAATTAGGGTTTTTTTCCATTCATCATCTGTTCTCAAAAAACAAGATTACATCCATATTTATAGCCTAAAAACTCTCCTAATTCTATTAGAACTAGGACTTAGATATTTGGTAACTAATAAAATTCTAAACCAACTAGGAATAAACTTCTTTGACTATTAAGTTAATAATAAAAATAAAATTCAACAATACAAAAATACTAAAACACCCATGACTACTAAAGCTATTAAACCTTTGACCATACTAAATAAAAACAATTAAATACTCAAAATATTTCAAAATTGGACCCCCACGATATCCAAGATGAGTTCCATATAAAATTTCAGATTTGCCATTTTTACTTCTTTCCATGATCTTCGTCACAAACCATAACCATTATCAGGGTACCTGCAAAACAAGTTGTATAGCCTTTCCTAGAACCTTGCCAAAACCTCCATTAATTGAGCTTATAATTTCATGTTGAATACTTCTGCAGTTTAAGGGATAGTATAATGACATTTAAGTCCGGGATCTATTAGATAAAATATGTGCCTCTCCACTCTACTCAACAGGGATTTCCCAGTTTGAATTTGTTCAATAAATAAAAGCAAATCGGTTAATAAGTTTCTTCACCCATGGGTTTAAAGAAGGATAAGTTAAAACTAAATTAACAAGCCTTGCACAAAAGGAATACAGCTCATGAGTCATGAACTCAAAAGAATTCAACCTCTCTAATGACTGAAGCCAGACTAACAAGTGGTCGAGTCCGGTCGAATTTTGAAGGCAACTAGGGAGCGAGGGAATAAGTCCTTAAAGAGGAGGTAATGCATGTAAGATGATGACCGGGTGAATGGAGCTCTACCTTGGGTGACTTGAAAGAGTCTAGGGAGAAAGCGAGATGATTATGACTAGGTAGGGGTTGACCACTCACTTCTTTCGTGTTACATAAATAATGGCTCCCATTCAAATGCGCCAACAACTGGATCACTTACCAGTCTATTAGAGCCATGTAGACAAACTGAGCAAGGTGGAGGTGACAACAACTAGGCTGTGGTCAATGGTTAGCTTTGGAGCACATGGTTAAGGAATATGCATGAAAGTGTGACACATTCTAGAGATGACAAATCATGTCTCTGGACAAACATATGAGGATCTCCGTGTGTGCACGCTATACACATCGATCATTTTGAGTTAAGAGGTAACTTTTCATAACTTGAGGAGTTGGCAGCAATTCTGCAATGAGAAGTGGAAGGTTTAAGGTGTTTATGGTAAAATACTATTTTGAATACGATAAATTCATAATCTTACTACAGAACTATGCAAAACAAGGAGCATGACACTATATGGAGTATGACAAATTTATCATATGACCATAGAGGCGGACAATGGCAAGAAGGTTGACTAGTCCTGATGGTGAAGAAAATGAGTTGGTTTGAGGGTTGATTGTGACTGATTGCGAAGCTTGTAATGAAGAAATGTGGCAAAAAGTTGATACGATGGTTGGAAGGCAATGCAAGAGAGGCAGCAACAATTGAAAGGCAGTGAGATAGATACGACAGTTGAAAACTATGGATCTAATTGGACAATGAGGATGACAAGAAAATAATGGATTTTGTCAGTGATGATGATGGTTCAGAATGTATGTGATGGATGGTAATTGATGCTTAAGATCTTTGAGAGGTCACCGATGATGGTGATAGTTTTTGAAGAGGGTGATACAAATAGCAGAAAATACAGAGAGTGTTACGAGAGAGATCTCCACAATAAATATCACGAAAATCCCTCAAAATTAATCCTAAATTTGAATTTGATTACAATATACTGACATATAATAAATGCAAATGTATATTACACATATACTGATATACATAGCACAAATAACTTATGGGTAGGATTTATCCTAGCAAAACATCCCAAAACAAGACCCTAATATATTTAACCCCAACTCTAATCCTCATTCATTCAATGAGTAGCCATATATTTTAGCTCCTTGCATTCAAGCCTTTCTATAATTGTGCAGTAGTTAAGTTTTTCTCTCTATTGGGGGTTGGCATTGAAGGAGTAAGACATGAACTAAACCATCATGTATATTAGGATTTGCAAAACACAAATGACTGTCCCAGTTTTCCTCTTGAGTTCTAGCTCCAAAGATTTTTCAAAATTAAAGTTGACTCACCATTTTGGTGACAAAGAATGCATATGGATTACATTTTGAACAAGGAAAGAAAAACAAGAAAACATCCAAACCATTGCAAGAAAAGAAAAAAGAAAGAAAAAATAAACAAAGGAGAATGAAGTATGTTAAATGACATCATGTTGATTAGTCTAAATTGATTATGATGGATACATAGGCCAAATACAAGTTACATAGGCCAAATACAAGTAGCGAAATTTGTTTGCCATCCAGAATCTTCAGTTTAAAAGCTGAGTATATCAGTCTATCAGAAGCACAACGACAAGCAAACAAAGATTTAAAGAAAATGCTTGTTGCAGGAACTAAGGCATTATTCATGTTATCAAAGATGATACTCAATAAGTAAATACACTACACAAATACTTGAATTTAAGTAGTTATTGCATAGTTAACCAATAGAAGGTAAGGTTTCAAAGAAGTTAGAAAAAGAGCAAACAAAAACAATGCCTTTGGATGGATATTAGGGTCATATGTCGAACCTTTAGATGGATATTAATTCTTTGTTTATTAAAAAACTTAGAGGAAGAATGGCTTGGGATTTTGGTGCTTTTTTTGGCCTATCCTATCTACAAAGGTAACAATTCGAAATTAGTAAAATAAAGCCCATAATTGGTCAGCAATGAAACGAAAGTCATCGATAGATTCAACTAGAAAGGACTCCTCTTTCCATCATTTACGAATACATAGGGCTTCACACCCAATTTATTCTAATTGTAACTATTATATGAAGGTCGCTTAGCCCTTAAAAAATTAAAAAGTAGGGAAACATTGAATCATACTCACAATTTGTTGTAGTGATGTGGACAAAACTACCACACAGGCACAAATGAAACCTTTTGTATTGACTTTTACATCATTCACTGTGCAGACACCGACCCCCATAACAACCACTACCACAGCCATTTTGGCTTCCCTTGTGTAGTGCTTGCTGTGAAGAATCCATTCCATTACGCAAACCACTAGAATCATGCTTAACTTTGAAATCTGCACCGATGAAAACAATGATTTATTTTGGTGGGAAATGGGAATACTCACGGTGAAATTAAGCAAGCAGCAAGGCTTAAAGCACCTGATAGAATCCTACAGAGTTCAACATGAGGCTGAAGTTCATCCCAGTGATTGACATGTTGGCAACAACTGAGAAACAGAGAAGCTCCCATAACAGAACGTGTTTTGACACTGAATAACCAGTAGCATTTGACACCAAACCAACCAATGCCGTTATTGAAAAGTGGAAGCCAGTTAAAGTCGTTGCTGGAAACACAATAACAACATTAGATTACAGCTTTTCATTTTTTTTAGCAAGGAAAACAACTGATTTCCGTTATACTACATATCGTAAGATGATAAAGAGTGATACGTGCATTCAATGTTGATTGACATTTGACATCATAACAGCTGTAAAAAAAAATATGTTATGCAGAATTTTCTGTCAGGAACTTACGGCTCACAGCAATCTTAGCAACCTTCTTGCATAAAAAAATAAAGAACATGCACATGACAACATTCTTAGTTTCACCAACCCTCATCTGTTAGGCAATGCAATAACTCATAGAATTGTTCTTATGTCTGTGCAACTAGTTAATAAAATTCACATTCTTTGAAATTGCATGCAATAACTCATAGAATTGTTTTTATGTCTGTGCAACTAGTTAATAAAATTAACATTCTTCAAAATTGCCTCAGCTACGCCCCTTTCGTACATCTCCTTGATCTCAATTTCTCTCTTGAATTGGGTCACGCGGTTGGTTCTCTAGTTGTTTGCGGTTTCTTGTATTTCTTAAAAGCAAACAATTTAGGAGGGTTAACCACCACAGGGGGCCAATTACTATCACCCACCATTGAAGCTTGTTGACAACCTATACATATGCAGACATATGTGGGTGGGTGGGTGGGTGTATATGTTTTTGTACAAATGTATGGATTTAATTAGGTTAGTAATAGTTAATTAGGAAATTGACTTATATGTATGTGTGTGCGCGTGAGCTCCATACAAAGAAGAGAGAAGACAAGGAAAAACAAGGAAGAATAGTGGGTAGTTTGGTCATTCTACAACTTTTGTTAACAGAGTTAGGAGTGCAGGAAAGTAATCTGCATATTTCCAAATGTCAGGTTTGGTAAGGTGCACAAGTAGTAAACCACAAGTGCGTAAAATGGATTTTGACCTAGAATGTAATACTGCAGTTATTTTTGCAAAAACTTACTTTACATAACAAATATTGATATTTTGTTACTATTAAATATTTCAAGATACAATTTGGGGCTATTATTGTGGTAAGGAGAAGTAGCTGCACTTTTGCAATTATAGAAAAATTAAGGGTATTTTATGTACTTAGATTTTGTAGTCTTGAGAACCTGGGCAACCGATTTTTGAGCGAGAGTAGGGAGTGAGTAGGTTATTGTTGCGTATTCTCTATAAATAAATACGTATTGGACTCTAAGTGTACTTTCTTTAGCAGACAAGAGAGAGAGGAAGTTTGGGTATACCGAGGACCGTAAGGATTAGAGAAAGTAGCAACTGAAGCAAGCGACATGGAGATTCCAACAATGAGGTAAGCCTCTTCGTCCTCCTTTTCTCACTTTATGTTGTTGTAGTTATAATTATTATTATTATTATTATTATTATTTTGGGGGGAGCAGGTGTTTTCTTTTGATGGATTGGGATGTTGCCTTAGCTTTGCATAAAGAGGACGAGAGAATCTCTGTAGTTACCAAACATGATGATTATCATGGTGGTTGTGTTGATGTAACAAGGGCTGCCTTGGTAGGTGGAAGGAAGAACTGCTAGATATGGAATTTTGTTGGTATAAGAGGAGAGATTAAAGGGATAATAGTAGAGAAAGTGGTCCAATGTGATGTTTAAAATGGTGGATAAAATGGTTGGTCATGCGGGGTTTAGCGGTCGAAGGTAACGGTAGTATATTGTTTGAGGGTTTGTAAGGTGATGCACAAATGAAGTTGATGTGGATGTTAGAGAAGTAAGCTATTTTTTGGGTTAGTTGTGCGTCATGGTGTCTTCGATGTGTAATGGAGGTGGAGGAAAGAAAAGGTGATCGAGGAGTGGAGGTGTTGTGCACAGGTGGAACAGTGAAATAGGGAGATAGGTGTCGCATAAGCAAGAAAAATAATAATAGAACAAAAGAAGGCTGGTGGTTATTAAAGGAAGAATGAAAGGTAGAAAAGACGAAAGAAGAAAAGAAATAAAGAAAATAGAGAAAAAGGGAGATAAATTTATATAGAGAAAGAAAACTTGTTTAAGGTAAAAGAAATGGTCCGGCAAGCTAAAAAGGATGATAAACACGACTACATAATCTATGCTTCCTAGTAGTGGCAAATCAGGTAGACTTTTGACCTCGGAATTGACCCAATCTTGGGGTTTTTTGATGGGTAGATTTTAATTATAAGGTTACTTTCAGTGAACTTTAAGCTTAGATTGGAGTTTAATATTAGGCTCTCTTTATACTTGTAATTCTATTCTATTCCCTCCTTGCAATTAGAGACTGCATGCATCGAAGTCCAGATGAGTGGGTTAGCATGCTATGTACTTCTAGAAAAAAATATTATCCTGTTGCCCTTAATAGTTCCAAAAATTTGTATTTACATATTGTTTGATTAGTTGACGTAAAACGTACATCACCATTGTTTAACTTTAATACTTTGTTTGAGATGCAATGGGACCTGTTGACACTCTATTTTATAAGAAATATTAAGTCTTCTTTGCATATCTATACGGTAAGACCTATGAGATTTTTTCTTGGATCATTTTGGAAGTCCCAGGGAGACGCCATCTAAAAAAGTGACTCTATTCACTAGGGAGAAGGCCCAGTCGTTGCAACAAGACTATGGTAACTCTAGTGCTCAATGGTTTAAAGGACACTCCTGGTATGATTAGGTGCCCTTAATTGAACCGGCTTACGCAAAAACTCGAGTGCCCCTCATCAGTGACTCCGAGTGCGATGTTGGATCCTCTGGGGCTAGGAAGCACATATACGGATGTGGGATGCAGATACGGCGATACGACAAAACATAAAAAAAATAGGATACGGATACAACGGGGGATACGTTTGTAAAACAAAATATTTTTACAATTATTAGTCTTGAATTATAATTTTTTTTTTAAAAAAGAATTAGTTCAAACAAAGGATTTTGTAAAAAAAAATTGTATATATTTTACAACAAAAAATTAAGAAATGAGTTAAATTAGTACACAAATTACTCGAATACATCAATTTCAAATTTCAATTATTTAAACAAAACTTACAAAAGTAAGTAATAGAAACCCGAATACTGGGGAGAGAGAGGGGGAAGACAGACCTAATTACAGTTTCAATTTCCTTTTTTTTATAGTTTGACCCCTTTTAAATATTTTTAAAATTACATTTTGACCCTACCGTAACTGAAACGTATTCGGGCGTATCGGGACCGTATCCGAAAATAGACAGAAATAAAAAAATATTTGGATACTTATTTGCTGCATCCGATACGTATCAGGCTGTATCGGGTGTGTATCGATATCCGATACGTATTGGAAACTCATACGGTACCTTTTTTTAAAGTATCGGAGCTTCAAAGAACCGGGACCATTGATGACAAGAGACTTGATTTAGCAATTGACATTTGGATCTTATGGTTCCTAGGGATTCTTGATAATCACGTTGTTATCACCATTGGTATATCAGATGCTGTTACATTGCAATTTGAGATATTGTTAATCATCATTGAGCTATGTAATCGTTAGATTTTGTACAAACTGTCAAACTCTGCTTTGACATGCAAACTGTATTTTGACAAATTATTTCATGTGATACTACTGGTTTTACTATTGCCCATTGTATGCCATGATTGTATTCCCGAACTATACCATGCAAGATTTACCATTAACTAAGTTGTTTGTATTTAACATTTTCAGGTGATTAGTTACACATAGTTGACTATGATGGATGGAGACCTCTATGTTATGACCTCCAAAGGAAGTTCGTGCATGTCATCATTTATTATCTTTCCTATCGTGTTATTATATCATATCTATTGGACTGTGACGTTTGAAATGATGAATTATATCATTTGACTTATATATTGGTGCATGGGTTATTTGTGCCCCATATTCAAGTCTTATCATTTTGGTATTGGTTTTACTATAGAAAAATTATCAAAGTTGATATCATTCATGTATCCTTGCTGTTAACATTATTAGACATTTAGCCTTTCATGGTCCACGGCTGGTCATGCCCCTTTGATTTGGGGTGTGACACATGGTATTTGAATTTGGCCTCAAGGGATTTATTATGGTGTTTGGATCGAACCATATGGCTAATTGTGGATTATAATGGCCCCAGTCCATGTTAGTGTATGTTAAGTCCCGCGGTTATTATAATGGCATCCCTTGACTAGTCCATAATCATATGGATCAATTTCCCATGGTTGTCACTTAATGAGAGGACTTCAAACAGAAGAGAATTCCTCAGATGTCATTATAGATTTTGCGAAAAGGGTAACTGGGAGATGATTTCAATAGATCTACTTAAAAATTGCTAGAATACATGCTTGAATGTTTTTTAGTTGTCAAAAGGTTGCAATATCAGTGGCAAGTTCATTAATTCAAAGTAGATGTCTCATAATTAGAATTAGTACATAGATAGTAATATTCCATCAAAAAGTATAACTGTTCACGCTGCTTTCCATTAGAAAACTAAATAGAACGAAATGGAGAAAGGGTTCCCCAAATGATTGTAGAATAAACGCTTGTAAGAATTGAGTATCTACATTGCAGCAAATACATAATAGTCAATAATTTGGGGAAAAAAAGTAGATTAAAATGCCAAGGACAAGAAAGTTGAAAGTTTGGTGGGAGGTCTCAGATCTGATGCAGACAAAGAAAGTTAGAGAGAAACTGACCAAAGCTGAATCCATAACCACTAGGGGACATGAGTTGCTTATTTGCCATTATAATGCCGACGGAGCTGATAACATTCATGGCCCACGCATCGACATCCGATACAGCTGAAGAACTTTTCTTCCCCTCCATATTCTTAGAGCTCCGGAACCCAGACAACGGAGATAAAGCCACAGCTGATGGATCAATACAATATGATACGAAGCCAAGAATATACCTCAGGCTCAGATCGATTGAGGAAAGCCCCAAAAAGAAAAGAAAAGAAAAGAAAATTACTTTAAATTGGTTTTACGTATTCCTTTCTGACTCTCACCTTTCTGCTTTGGTAAGATCTCATTCCATTCCTTACTCTCTCAAGCTCAACATGTCACCATGTGGTGTGGATAATACCTTTTTCCACCTTTACGATCCCAATCTCCGCGATGACAAATCTTTAACTGCCCATCTTTTCACTTCTCCGATGCCAACTTTACCATCACGAAATGTAACGACTCGCAGTTCAAGGCATCGATTGGGGTAGCCACTTGTTAATGCTTTAAATTCGCTTTGCTTTGGAAACCAAACTATAACAATGCAGTTGTGCAACACACTGACATTGTTCATGATTTAGGGTTATAGAGTTTAGGGTTTAGGTATCAGGTCTAGGGTTTTAAGGTTTGGGTTTTTGGGTTTTGTGTTCGGGGTTTAGGATTTCGGATTTTGGGTTTTAAGGTTTGGAGTTTTGGGTTTTGGGTTCGAGGTTCGGTTTGTGGTTTTGTGGTTTTGGGTTTTGGAGTTTTGGGGTCAAGGGTTCGAGGTTTAGGTTTGTGGTTTTGTGGATTTAGGGTTTAGGGGTTATGGTCAAGGGCTTAGGGTTTAGGGTATATAGTTAGGGGTTAAAGGTAAGGGTTTGGGGTTTCGGGGTTATGGTTTATGGTTTACGATTTAGGGTTAGGATTTAGGGGTTAAAGGTTAGGGTTTGGCTTTCGGGGTTTCGAGTTTTGGAGTTTAAGGTCTAAGGGTTAGGGGTTAGGGTTTGGGTTTTGGGGTTTCGAGTTTCAGGTTTCGAGGTTTCAAGGTTAGAGCATCGGGTTTAGGGTTTAGGTAGGGTTTAGGGTTTAGAGTTTTAGGGTTCGGGGTTTGGGGTTAGGGATAGGGGTTAGGAGTTAGAAGTTAGGTTTTAGGGCTTAGGGTTTTAAGGGTCTAGGGTTTAAAGTTTTAGGGTTCAGGGCTTAGGGTTTGGGGTTTTGGGGTTTAGGGGTTTAGGGCTTAGGGTTTTTAGGGTTTTATGGTTTGGGGTTTTGGGGTTTAGGGGTTTAGGGTTTTAGG
>CM018895.1:27131782-27134282 GCA_009663005.1 Actinidia chinensis | reverse complement strand
AATATTTAATTTTATAAAATAACTATAATTTAAAGTTAACCATGTTTTATATAAAAAATTAGAATAGTAAAATAAAGTGAATCTCTAAATTTAGAAGAGTCTCTGTATTTGAAACTCAAACGTTAAATGAGGCCGGGATTTTTTGTCTCCAGTGTGAAGAAGTAGAGTTGGGTTGGAGTGATGGTTACCAATGTGACATGTTTTTTTATTGAGGTTCATACCAGCCGGGCCTGTTGCTAGACCTTATTATTTGGCAACTCCCCATCTATAAGTCTTCAACTAATTAGGTCCCAGGCACAAATTTATTTCAAAAATAACCTTTTCAATTCTCGATGTTGGACGTGTAGGATCATCCCCATTGTGTGAATGAAACATCAGTGACAAGTCAAGAAAATAGTATCATATCAGAAGTGTGAAAAATATAAAATTTCAACTACATAAATACATCTAAAATAATAAAATAAGCATAGAATCCTCAAATATATTTGTACCATTTGTAGCTAAGTCTCGCTTTCCACCACTACTACCACCACCTCCAACCACCAGCAGCAACCACCATTGCCAACCTCCCCATCCCCACCAACCACCACTATCCACTATCTAACATTGATGTCAATCGCCGCCGCAATTGCCAACCACCACCACCCTCAAACATGTATCATTATCGCCATGAACGACCGCCATAATCCATCACCCCCGCCAACCACCACCACCTGCCAATCAAATGGGTAGCCCATTATATTGTCTTATATTTGGGCCAACGAATAGGGCTCATGGGTCTCGTCCCGTTTCCATTTCTTTGGGGTCCGTGTCCCGTCTACTACATTGACGCAGGCGGAATATCAAAAGAGATAGAACACGTCTATCTCTAGAACAATAAACCTAGAATCAACTAGGGTTCCTTTAATCAGCAAGAAAATAAGAAGAGAAAATACTCTTAATTTTATTAATGTCAAAAATGATTTTGCCCGAAGGCACAAGATGCTTCAATAATAACTAGAAATCCTAATTCGTGTTATCACGGAATTAGCAAAGAAAATCAAACAAACTAAGGAAAATTACTCGAAAAGAAAAATGAGTTAATACCCTAATCAGCTACTACTTACTTAGGAAACATTTCCCAACAAACGGAATTAAATCGGACTTTAAATTAAAAGTTATAGATAAAACAATTAATTACTAAAACGGCAAAAATTGCCTTTTTGGTGGGCAAACGATGGATTTCCGAAAACCGACGGGGCTCATGGCCAATAGGCATGAGGTCTGATCCTCTCGACGATTCCATAAGACTGTACCAAATATAACGCAATTCCGTCGTCGGTGCCCGTGATTACTGCTACCAACTTTTCCTACTTTCAGGATTGCTATGGGAATTTAATACGGATATTGTTGCCTCAAGGAAAGGTTGAGATGTCTGTTCTACATATACATAAGCCATCATACATAAGCAATCAGCAGTTCTTTATAATTATGTAATGTATTTAAAAATTGGTAAAATACATTCTCTGTTTTTGGCACATAACAAGAACTTCATAGATAAAAAAAAGTCTCTACAACCCAAGGAAAACAAAGACAAACATACAAGAAACAACAAGCTAGAACCGAAAACAAAAATAACACTAGAGAAAAACTAGTTAGAGAAGCCTTCCAAAAGGATATGGAACAAAATTGATCTAAGCTGATCTAGCTAGGAAGTGGGCTCCTCCAACTCCTTCTCTAGATACCCTCAAGATCCTGCAACATGAGAGATTACTACTATCTAGCTTGATATTGTCTACCAAACCTTTATCTTCAAAAAGAGAATCTCTTGGGTCCTCCATATGCAAGGCATCATTAAAGCAATCAGAATAGACGTATAAAGCATTAAAATTGTAATGCAAGGCCCATTTAACAGCAAAATGAATCGCTATCAGCTATGTTTGTAAAGGAGATGAGGAGAAGCAAGAGGTAGCGAAGCTGGCAATCATCGTCCATCCCCTTGACATGCAACCAAACCAAACCCTACAATTCTCTCAGATTTCCACACCCTGTCTACAAAACCTTGGGAATAATTCCCCCCCCCCCCCCCCCCAAAAAAACGATCCTTGACGGAAAATGTCCTAGCTCCCCTGCCACTGGAAACTGTGTTTTAGTTGCACTTCTCTGGAATATTTTTTCTCATCCCCTACCCGCAGACTTTATAGATGTTTTTTGTCCGCTTTTGGGGGGGGGGGGGGGGGTGGCCCCTCGGTCGGGGGGACCCCCACCTTTTTTTTTTTTTTCTATTTATTTTCACCCCCCACACCCTCTGTCTTTTACACCCAGGATGCAATTTTGTTTTGCCATAAAGATCGGGAGCTTGGAACAAGTCCTCTAAGAAAAGACTAGTTGATTTTTTTGCCTTTCAAATGGCCAAATAAAGGATATAAATTTAGTAAGGAGAGCAGGATATGAAAACGGCTCGTTTAGGGAGGGAATTCAGTCAAGCATCCAAGTTCGGAATGACTGAATTGGTCTTGGT
>CM018895.1:27116782-27121782 GCA_009663005.1 Actinidia chinensis | reverse complement strand
AGTTAATGGACCTTTTTACTAGACCTTAATGTTAGGTATGTAGAAATGTGGAGCCGGAACATTTCAAGTCTAGAATTAGGCTGAGTCTTGTTTTCCGATTGCGGCTGAGTCTAGTCTACGATTGCGGCAAGTCCAAGTCTACAATTGTGGCAAGTCCAGTCTTCGATGGCAAGTCTAGTCTCCAATTGCGCCTGAAATGGGAATCATTGCTTAAGATCCTCTTCAAGGCTTTCTCATAAATAGATTTGAAGTCTAGGAGAATGATAAGAAGATAGCTAAGGCTATCGACGAGCAGGAGGAAGAGTGAGGGAGAGATTGTGAATCTAAACTTTATTTTAGTGAATTGCTACTCGGGGGGCCGTGGACGTAGGCCTAATGCGGCCCGACCACGGTTTAAAATCTATGTTGTCCCTTTTATTGTTTATTTCTTACTTGCTTATTTGTGTGCTTTGGTGTAATTCCCGATCCATAGGTAGTGAAAATAGCATTGGTGTTTTATCCCAACACTGGTATCAGAGCTGGTTACGGAAGCTTATTACACGCAACAACAATGGATGAAGAGGGCAAGACCAAAAATCAAAAAGTTCAACGGAAGACGAACTTTAGTTTTGGAAGATGCAGATGGAGGATTATCTTTATCAAAAGATCTTCTATCAACCCTTGAAGGGAAGAAACCAGAAGAATGAAAGATGCCAGACAGACGGTTCTAGATAGAAAAGCTCTAGGTACTATCCGGTTGGTTGGACTCTATCCTCGTCTGTAGCATTCAATATATTGAAGGAGAAAACGACATCAGGTTGATGGCTGCGGGATCCAAGATGTATGAAAAAACCTTCCGCCATCAACTAAGTTAAAGTGTATTTGTGAAAGACTCGTAACATGAAGATGGCGAATGATGGGACGTGTGGTGAGCACTTGACTAATTTCAACACAGTCACAGTCAATTGGAGTCCGTTGGATATAACTTGACGACGAAGTGAGTGAGAGCTTTGTTGATCCTATCTGGATTGGCCGACAATTGGATAGTTGGTCATGGCGGTCAGCAATTCTTTGGTTCGAGTAAGCTAAAGTAAGACGCCGTGGGGGCATTATCTCAGCGAAGACTTACGCAGCAAAATCCAGGCGGGGCTTGACAGAGATGTCAGGAAGTGCTTTGGTACAGAACGAGGGAGACCAGCCAATCGATGGAAGGTTAGCAACAAAGGTCGCTCACATCAAGGTGGGGGAAATTCAAAGGGCCACGAGAAAGGATGCTGAATGGCTACAATTGGGGAAAGAAGGGGCATTTCGCAAAACAACAAAAAGCGCCCAAAGAAGCATGCCGCCCTGATCAGAGATGTAACAACTCTGGTGTAACGTCTCTGACACTGGAGAGATTCGGAAACGCTTTAGTCTATCAGTAGCTACACACGATGTGATGTATGCGATAGTAGACTCGGGGCTTCATTTCACGCCACTACCAGAAAGAGATTCTAAACAATTATGTGAGGTGTGACTTCAGGAAAGAATCTCGGAGCCATGATGAACCTTGTATCCATTATGGGAAGGGAGATGGAGAAAGAGACGAGAGGAATAGATGAGAGTGCAGATTAGCCTGACAAATGGGGACGATCACGCTTAAAAGATGTGAGGCAAGTTCCCAATTTGAAAAAGAATCTGAATTTCTGTGGGAACAACTTGAAAACATCGGGATGCCAAGACTATCTTTCCTGACGATTCATCATGGAAGGCTGACGGAAAGGTGCTATGTGATGGCACATGGAAGAGAAGCAACAAGGAACCCTTTATGTTACGTCTGGGACGAACACGGGTATTGCAGCCGCGCTTCATCCGAAACCAGATGCAATCACATGTACCTGAGGATTGGACACATGAGTGAGAAAAGGGCATGACAGGCCATGACTCACGCCTGAAAATGCAGGGACTAAAGCAGCTAGATCGGAATTTTGCGCGGGATTGCGTTCTATGGGCAGCAGAAGAAAAGTGTAAGTTTCTCAAAGAACGTTTCAAAGCCATAAGCCGCGAACAGTTGGAGCTGTTCACACCGATTGTGTGGGGACAGCTCAAGTAAGTTCCTTTGGTGTGGGAATCCCCCCTTTTTACTTTGTCAAATCATTGATGATGATAGGAAAAAGCTATGGGTTAATTTCGTGAAACAAAAATCAGGATGTATTTGAGGTGTTCAAGAAATGGAGAGCTACTACTGAGAACGACGGACGGTCTAAAGTTGAGTGCTTGAGGTCAGACAATGTGAAAGAGTATTGCATGATGAGTTCGAAAGGTACTGCGCTATGAATGGAATCAAGAGACAGAAGACGCGTCCTGGAATCCCTAAACAGAAGGGTTGACGAGGGGGAGGCATGAACAGAACCGATCACAGAGCAGGCAGGTGGTATGAGGATACATGCTGGTTTGCCCAAAACAATTTGGGCAGATGCTGTGACACGTCTGCATACTTAATCAACCGAGGACCCTCGTTGTTTGAACTGTGGGTGGCCGCCCAAGAAGCTTAGACAGGAAAGGAGGTAAACTTATCGCACCTAAGAATATTTGTTGTGTCCATATGTCATATGAGGCAGAAGAACAGGTCTAAGCTTGTTCCACAATCCAAGAAGCCGCTGCATTTTCTTCATTGGTTATGGATAGATAAATGACTTGGGCATCGTTTTTGGGACAGGAAAACTTGCAAAGTCCATAAGGATGTAGGAGTGGTGGTCAATGAGAATGCCATTGTACAAGGACATGTGAATGAGCGGGACAGAAGCAGCAAAAGCAAGGGTTGCAGAACTTGAGGGGATTTCTAAAAACGACTGTATTGATGCCTAGAGATCAAAAACATTACCGTTAGAAACCTCAAGTTCATCCCCCGATCCTGTGTTGAGAAGACGACCAGAATAACTCAGAATTAACACCAGCTCGTTACATGCATCTCTACAGTACTTGCCATCTTACAGAACAATGGTGAACCGAGAATGTTAGAGGAAGCCGTTGAAGCGAGCAAAGGGTGAAGGGAGACGCAAGCCAGGATGATGAGATGGACTCCCTCCCAACATAACCCACAGGGGATTATTTGATTGAGTTGCCTCAGGGGTGAAGAAGACCCTGCATAAAAGTGGGTTTACCGATGAAAGAGAAGAGCTGATGGGTCGAAGAGGTACAAGACTAGAGTGGTTGCAAACGGGTTTCAACAAAAAATGCAGGTGTAGATTTTACAAGGAAAGAAATCTCTCTAATGTTGTGAAGTTATCAACCATTCGGACAATCTTGAGTCTTGTGGCCAGGGAAACTGCATCTAGAGCAGCGAGAGCGAGATGTAATATAAAAAAACGGCATTTCTCATGGGGATTTAGAGAAGGACATCATTATGAGACAACCAGAAAGTTATGAAGAAAATGGCAAGGAGAATATGGGGGCAAGCTTAAGAAGAGCTTGTATGGTTTGAAAACAAGCACCCAGAACGTGGTACATCAAGTTTGATGGTTCATGTCTGACAATGGTTACCAAAGATGGCCATGCTGATCATGTTGCTATTTTAAGAAATTTCAAAATCATATATGTATTCTCCTATTATATGGCGATGACATGCTTATTGCAGGATCAGGCATGTGGAGATAACAAACGGAAGAGAGGTCTATCCAAGAGATTCTCAATGAAGGACTTGGTCTGCGAAGATGATACTTGTATATGCGGGATTACTAGAGACAGAGCCAACAAGAACTTGAAACTTATACAAGCCGATTACATCGACAAAGTGCTTGAAGCGATTTAACATGGATTAAAGCAAAACCAGTAAGCACTCCCTGGAAGTCATTGAGACTTCAAAGAACAAAATCCAACTACATCGAAAGAGAAGGAAACTTGTCAAGCGTTAACATACGCGTCAGATGTGTGGTATAGCCTTATGTATGCTATGGTCTGTACGAGGCCAGTAATTTGGCTCAACGTAGTTGGACATGAAAGCCGATTCATGAGAATCCTGAGAAAGGAGCACTTGAAGCTTGTGAAGTCGGGTTGAGGATCTAGGTACTAGGCACTTTGCAGCGTTGTGTTATGAGGCTCGGAGATCCGTCACAAGGGTATGCGATTCTGACATGGCAGAGATTTTAGTGGTGTCGATGGGCAGAAAGAGCACTACTGGAGATGTTTTCACATTTGGGCCCAGCGCAGCGGTCAGTGGGTTTCGAGATTGGCAAAAGATGTTGCTCGTTCTACCCACAGAAGCAGGTATGTGGATGCTACCGAAGCTTGCAAGGAGATGGTTTGGTTTGTAGGTTTCATGAGAGAGTTGGGCAAGGAGCAATCGAATTGCACTATCTACAGCGATATAGTCAAGTGCAATTCATTGGCAAAGAATTCAGCTTTCCAAGTGCAAGAACCAAAAACCACATCGAGATCCAGATATCACTTCATCCGATCACTCCTAGTAGATGAAGGGGTGATAAGCTTGGAGAAGATTCACACAAATCAGAAATCCTGCGACATTGTCACAAAAGTTGTGACCATTGAGAAAGAAGCTATGTGCAGATTCAGTGGGGTCTTCTAGTATGAGGGCGTAATGCCACACCGTTTTGACCGTAAATATGGAAACAAGTGGGTTAACCGAGGAGCAGTTGGTGGTCAGCTCCAAGTGGGAGATTGTTAGGGATGTAGAAGGTGGAGCGACATTCAAAGTCTAGAATTACGGCTGAGTCTAGTCTTCGATTGCGGCTGAGGTCTAAGTCTACGATTGCGGCAAGTCCAAGTCTAACATTGTGGCAAGTCCGGCAAGTCCAAGTCTACAATGGTGGCAAGTCCAAGTTCCGATGCGCGACTCCAAGTCTCCAATTGCAAGCTGAATGACTCATTGCTTAATCATTCCTCTTCATAGGTTTCTCTATAAATAGATTTGAAGTTAGGAGAATGATTAGAAGGTAGCTAAGGCTTAATAGAGAGAGGAAAGTGAGAGAGATTGTAATCCTAAACTTTGTTTTAGTGGAATTGCACTCGGTGTGGCCGTGGAC
>CM018895.1:27065531-27078031 GCA_009663005.1 Actinidia chinensis | reverse complement strand
CCCGAAACAAATGTCTGCGCATCTCACCATGATTCTGATTTTTTGAGTTGTATCGGGAGGATGGCAGAGCTTCACGGAGACCTGGGACTCTCATTATGACTTTTTTGGCTTCCTTACAATCTCGCTGGAGGAACCCCCCCCCCCCCCCCCCACCCCCCCCCACCCCCCCCCCCCCCCCCCCCCCAACCCCCCCCCCCCCCCCCCCCCCCCCCCCCCCACCCACCCCCCCACCCCCCCCCCCCCACCCCCCCCCCCCCTGGCACAGTATGAGCCTCTGAGTGAATTTTCCTGCTGCAAAGGCCCGCTACCATTGTTTCTCAGCGACTGCGTCGTCAGCATACATACCTTAGTTTTTGATGGGTTTGAATCTGAGTATGAATCTCTCGTGTCAGATTTAAACACTTCTTACTTCTTCCTCCCTTACCATCCTTATATGAGCGCATTTGCATCATTGAGGGACGAGCGGCGTCGTCGTCTAATGACTTCCCCTGCATATCTTGCTGGGTCACCCCTATAGTTGATCAATGGCCTTTTGCGGCTCTTTTCTGGGTCGGGCCTCGTTCGTCTGTAGTAGGCCTATTTGTTCTTACTGTGGAAATATTGGTCATATAGAGAGCGATGCTTTAAGCTTCATCCCAACTAAAGGACACCATCTAACGCCCAAAAAAAAAAGGGGAAAGGGTCCTCGCACGCCACACTTGCGGATACATCCCCTAGTCATATTCCTGATTTTATCTCATATTCAGTCTCAGCTGGCCTATTGCAGTTCTCATTGGGTCAACTGCTTCAGCAGCAACCCTCGGGTTCTACTTACCACTACAAGCTACAGGTAACCTACTTATCCTACGCTTTCATGTCTAAGACTGGTCCATAATTCCTACTTGGGTTTCTGGATTCCTGGAGCCATGACCATATGACTGGGTAAGTTATCAATGTTTTTCATCACCTGTTGTTTCCCATACAACCAAACTGTTTGTCTTTCTGATGGGTTCTACCTACCTCTGTTATCCCCAGCATAAGGGTGATGTTTGTTTTATCTCCCATTTCTCTTTCGTCTGTTCTTGCCTGTCCCTAATTTTAACATTTAATCTTCTATCCGTTAGTCTCTTGCAAAGACTCCAAACATGTGCTTGTCATTTTCTTATCTGATTTGTTTTGTCTCTTGCAGACCGGATTTCGAAGAAGATTTTTGGCAAAGGTATGATCACGATGGACTGTATACTTTGGGGATTCCTTCCTTGTGAGAATGTTTTTCTGACTCTAGTCTTCAGGCATCGGTTTTGCCTACTTTAAGTCTTGTGTTTTTTTTCATCTAAAACTTTACTTTGTGGCATCACTTTGGGACATGTCACTTTCATACTGTGGTCTTTTATTTCCTTTATTAAACAAGTCTGTCAATGACTGTCCTTTTAAATGTGTAGTTTTGAGTTATCAAACAACACTCGTTCTGGTTATCTCCCTCGGATAACCCGTGGCTTCCCCCCGTTTTCTCAGTATTATTCATTCCGACATTTGGGGTCCCTCCCCAGTTACTTACTGCTGTGTCTGGCCACCGTTATTATGTTACGTGTATTGACATTACACTCGTTACATGGGTTTTCTTTTGTTAAAGAAAAAAATCTGAAGTTTTTACCACTTTTACTCATTTTTTACAAATGTTAAAACTCAATACCAAAACTACTGTCAGTCCTCTTCGCTTCCGGATAACTGTCGTGATATATATCTGATGAGTTTTTCGTTCTGAACTAGCTAAATCGGGTCTTTCCCCAACAACTTACTTGTCCCTACACACCCCGAACAAAATAGTGTTTTTGCGGAACGCAAGAACCGCTCCCTCATTCGATTGTCATATGTCTCCTTCGCAGGGATGAATGTACCTAAATCTATTTATTGGCATATGGCTGTTCTTACTGGCTGCTTTCTTCTTAATCGTACCCTGCCCCGGTCCTTTACAAGGAAAAAACCCCTTTTCCATCTACTTCATCAACCCTGACTCACCCTCTTTCCCATCCTCCTCGGGTGTTTGGCTGTACCTCTTTGTCCAGAATCGTCTTCTACTTCCTACTGCGCACTAAACTTGATGATAACGGCGATTCGTTGTGTCTTTTTAGGCTATTCTAGCTATGTCTAGAATGATAACCGTTTTTATGATCCTATCGCTAAACACTTATTTCATTCATTAATGTTACTTTTTTTGGAGTGTTCCTTTTTTGCAGATACCTCTTTTCCCTCCCAGGCACCGGTGCAATTCTAATCCTGCCATAACTTAGACGGGCTTTCCCGTCCTATTCCTTGTTTGATTCTCTCCATGTCTAGTACCACCACCCCCTGCATCGGCTGCTCAAGCTCCCATCAAAGTCTACCCTCGTCGTGCTCCGCCTACGGCCCCTCTGCCAGACGCTTCTTGGTATCTGTTAACTTCTCCTTCACATTTAGTTCCTCCTTTGTCTCACCCCGTTATCCCTCTCGTACTGTCAGGCCCCCGATCGTTTTGGTTCTCTGGTTGTACTAATCATCCTATTGCCAAGTCTATGTCTATCACGGTCTTTCTGCCTCGTATCAGTCTTTTAATATTGGTCAGGTGCCTCTATTTCCGATAACCTCGATCCCGTGTCTGAGGCCCTCCAAAACCCTTCAGTGGGTGGCTCTATGCAAGAGGAGATGGCGGCCTTTTTGGAGCGGAATTGGTACTGGGAGCTTGTGTCTTACCTCTTTGGGTCAAAAACAGTTGGTAGTAAGTGGGTCTTAAATGTAAAGTTTCAGCTGTGGTTCTATTGAACGATATAAGGCTCGTCTTGTAGCAAAGGGCTTACTCAGATTCTGGGACGATTTATAACTCCACTTTGCTCTGTGGCCAAGTTAACAACTGTTCCCTTCTAATCTCCTTAGCTGCTTCCAATTCCTGGCCGCTTCAATCAATTGGATGTAAAAAATGCCTTCTTAAACGTAGTCTGGATGAAATTAATTTATTTGGATCCTCCCCCCTGGTTTTTCGGGCTGCGGGTGGTATTTGGGAAAAGTTTGTCGTCTAAAAAGTCTCTTTACGTTACGCCTTAAACAATCCCCTCGTGCGTGTTCAGCCGTTCAGTGGTGTGATTATATATATGAATTTTACTCGATGTCATTCTGATCACACGTGGTTCATTCGTCTAGATCTGATGGCCGATGCATTATTCTCTCTTTCTATGTGGGGATGTATTATTATTACTCGGAGATGATGCAGCAGGTATCTTGCCTGTAAAACAGGCAAGTGGAAATCCTTTTGACCTCAAGGATTTAGGTCCTCTTCGATACTTTCTGGCATGAATTGCACGCTCTCGCCGTGGGATTATTTATCCCAGCTAAATTACAACCCTGGACCTCCTCCAATATATGGGTAAAGAAAAAAAAAAAGGGGGGGGGGGGGGGGGGGCGGGGGGGGGGGGGGGGGGGGAAGGGTGGGGGGGGGGGGGGTTTCTTTATTCCTCCCAGCCTCCCACCTATTGATCCAAAGCTTAATTTAATCCCCTGAATCAGGGGAATTACTACAGATTGCTTCGGTATATCAACGTTTTGTTGGTCGTCTTATCTACTTGACCAATACTCGTCCCGAATATTTCATTTTGCTGTGAGTATTGTGAGCCACTTTATGCATACCCCTCGTAACATCTCATCTTGATGCTGTTCATCACATACTTTCGGTACCTTAAGACATTCCCTTGACTGGATAATTATTATACTGCAAAAGCTCAGAATGGGGTGGTCATGCTTCACAGATGCTGATTATGCATGGTCAAAGAGTGACAAGACGCTCTACCTCTGGATTATGTGCATTTTATGGCACGCCACCTTTTGTCCAGGAAAAGTAAGAAGCAGGTTGTTTGTGTCTCGTTCTTCGGCTGAAGCAGAATAATCGAGCCATGGCTCAGGGTACATGTAATCAAGTTGGCTCCGATCATCTGACAAATTGGGATTTCCCATGACAGCTTCCGTCTACAATTGTTCTGTGACAATAAATCGGCTATAAGCTTGCTTCTTACTCATGTTCTTCATGAAAGAACGCAACATATAGAAGTAGATGTTCACTTATCACGAGAAATTCGATCAAGAATAATTGTTCCAACTAACTTTGTTACTTCCCCTCTGTCAACTGCTGATATATTTCACAAAGCCTGTTGGTCCCTCATACTAAAAATCCTCTCTTATCGTTGGGGCCTCATTGATTCTTTGCTTCCAACTTGAGGGGGGTTTTTGAAATATGATACCACCGAATTCGGTGTATTCTAGAATGTTAGACTTGTTGTCCTACTTTAGACTTAGGTGTCCTTCGTTCGACTTTGATTTCACTCTTTGTGTATAAAGAGCATACATATGTATCATTTGTAAAATACGAATACATATACAAGAATTTTTTGTTCTGTCATTCTTCCATAAGTGGTTTTGCCCAAGGACTAGTCCCCAGCCACATCCTAACATATGAACCACACACACATAGACACAGAATACGTGGTTTCGGCCATCTTCTACCCATCCCGGAGAGGAACAAATAATTCACTATCACATAATGAATTACAATGAGTACAATATTGAGGAGCTCCATCTCCGACTCACCTCTCAGCATCTCTCAGCTCTCATCTCCCCGTCTCTCTCGATCTCACAGCACAATTCTAGCCCACTCTCTGTCATAAAAAAAAAAGATCCCCCCGTGCTTCTCGTTGCTCCCACTAGCACCATAGCACTCCCTTTCCCCCAGCCCCCTCTCTCCCGCCCCTCTCTGCCCACGGGGCAGGCACATTCTGTGTGCACCCGTAATCCTCCAGATTACATCTTGCTAGCCCAGAATAAAGCCCAGCCCATATGAAAGCCCAGATGAATAGTAACATCACTATTCGCCAAGACTAACATCCCCCCCCCCCCCCGCAGCCCAATCGAAAGTGAATTCTTTAAGGCAGTGAATTGTGGGCAGACGGAAGAGAAGAAAGGAAAAGAAGAGAAGGAATAGAGAGAAGCTCTGACAGCTTCTGTCAAAGAAGACTGCAGAGGAGTCCCCAGATGTAGGCTTTCTCCCTTTCCCCAAATTCTCAATGGATGTCAGTATGAGCTTAGCCATGAGCTCATATTCTCTTCTCTCCATGGCTATAAATTCAGAAGGATTGTCCAGAGAAGGGAAATGCAGTGCAAGATTAATCCTTAGGGGATTACCTTGGGGGAAAGGAGGCGGGAGCAACAGCATCTTGGCTGTGTGCAGAGAGGGCTTATTGAGCGAGGGTTGGGTTTGGGGGGGTGCTAGTGTTCTGGTGGAGCACCGACGCACCGAGAGATCTGACTGAGAGTGGGCCTAGAATTGTGCGTGAGATCTGAGAGAGACCGTGAGATGGTGAGAGATTAGAGAGTTCTGATAAGGTGAGTGGAGATGAGCTCCTCCCTATTGTACTCATTGTAATTCTTCTCCTGAGATGTAAAATTATTTTCCTCTCTCCGTGGATGTAGGCAGATTTGGCCGAACCACGTATATCTGTGTCTCATGTGTGTGGTTGATATGGTTTTAGATGTGACTGGTGACTAGTCCTTGGGCACAGACAACTGGTATCAAAGCCAGTTCGAGTCACCGGAGAGGCACCGATCGATTCGGCGGCGACGGAAGCCGATTTCGATTCTGACCAAATTCGAAGGCTCACAAAAAAAAATGGCGTTTTGAGCATACCACCAGATTCGTCTCTTCGAGACGAAGCTCCAGCACCAAACCGCGTCAAAATCGGACGCCGACGAGCCCTCACGCGCCGCCTGAAGTTCGGCGCGTCAGATCCACGCCGCGCCACGTGCGCCCCACGCACTCCAAGGAAGAAGACGAGTGTTGATTATGCTCCCCCCATGGCGTCCCAGGTTGTCTCTGTGAGAGAATATTGAGAAAAAATATCATAATGAGCCTTTTGAAAAAGAAAAGACAAATGGTAAAAGAGAAAGGTAAAGCATAATGATTGTGTTGGCAAGTATGGTGGGGGGGGGGGGGGGGGGGGGGGTTTTTTTTGAAACCTCATTAAGCTTTGACCAAGCCAGTTGACTAGTCAACCAGCCACACTTGTACTGGTCCAAACCCAAGTCGTTGACCACCAGCCGGTTGACCCGCCGTTTTGACCAGTCAACCCCCCGTTTTGACCCATGACCGGTCAAACTACTTTGACCGTGACCAAAATGGAAAATTGCATTTTTTCCCCTGGACTTAGTTAATTACAAGATTGGGTCCCTGAAGTATGGGAAATTGCAAATTGGTCCCTAAAGTTCTGCATTTATTTCAATTTGGGTACCAGAAGTGTCTGGAATTTTGACAGAAAAGCCTATTCCTGAGTTTTCTCGGCATTCCGGATTCATCCGCGAGGTCGGTTTTCATTTCTTCAGAGATTTTTGCTTCCATTTTGGAGAAGTAAGATGCGGGTAATTTTGATAGCCCTGATCAAGCTTTTCAATGCGATTAACCGGCCCTGTGGAAACCCGAGATGAAGGACACGGAAGAAGAGTTTCCAGAAAACAATTGGGCAATCAGACAATTACTTGGACCTAGTGTCCATCAATGTAGCACGATGAGATGAGTGTTTTTGCAGATCAGACATGCATTGAACACAGAGGTGTTCCAACATGTAAAGCACGATAATACTAGTTCTCATGGGTAAGTGGAACCAAGTTGAAGACGATGTACCGGGAGAATACATCTCAGAACAAATTCTTAGGAGGGGCTTTGTGTTGAAACTTCAGAGAGGTCTACACGTGGCGGAACAAACGACGAGTTCCAGAGAGCCACATGAAGAGGTCAAAAGAAGAGGCCAGAGAAGAGGTCCTCAGAAGGAGTGTCACACAGAGGTCAAGAGAAGAGGTCAAAGGAAGAGATACCCCGGAGATGATGGCGGAGGGCAGAATCCAGAGGTCGCACATATAAGTGCTTTTATATTAGCGACCAGGAGGGCAACGAGAATTGTCCAGGAACAAAGCACAAGATCAGCTTCAAAGGCATCAACAACGAGCAATGATTGTTGTGGATGTAGTGATGTTTCTCCTAGCAGGCATCGGCACGATGAAGAGTCAGAATGGATTTCTGATTCAGGAATTGCTTACCACTGGTGCTTACCACCTTGTGCAAGACAGAGGAGTTCTTATAACACATGTAGCATGCGAGGGAATTGTTCGGATGGCTTAACGATGCGATGGTTGGCAAGGACAATCCGGTCCCATGGCAGACGTGAGATCCATGAAGTGACCAAGGGGTAAGCATGTTTCATTGAGATGCGGTTTGGGGGGTTTTCAGCGATTGAAGCTTTTGAAGCTCGTGGAGGACACTCAGAGTTTCTCAAGGGAAACGGGAGAAGCTTCAATAGAAGGAGAACTGGAAGGGATACCAACTGAGTGAGAAGGTCCAGACAGAGAGCTGCTGTCCGACTAGGTCCAGTGGTATTAAGCAAATGAATGGACCGAGGAAAGCAAATCACCGTGCAACAGAGGCACGCAAAGCAAGCGCAAGGAGTACTGATGGATGTACTTGAAGGGTCCACAGTGGAACAGGAGCGCAAGGAATGCTTTGGATCCGTGGTCGGACGCTGGCCAGACACGAGAAGGTGCACCAGTGGCAGGATGTGTCCATGAAGAATGCTCAGAGGAGAGAGACAAAAAAAGGGTTCTATTCACAACGCACGGCGCGCGTCGCAGACGAGTCTCTTTCGCTCACGATCAGTGATGGTGATTCCTCTCTAGTTGTTGCACACAAGGGAGGAGAGATGCGTCACGACGACTTGCAAAGGCGAGTACTTGCAAGCGCACCCCGGTGGGGGGGGCGAGCACCTAGGTGAGAAAGGTGCAGCACTTCAGGTTTGGAAGTCAATCAACTTCAGTGGAATGAGTTGCCCACCGAATGAGGGTAAGACGGATCTCGTATAGTCTGTAAGATCTTACGGGGGAGCTGGACCAGAAGTTGTCGGGATGGATAACTTTGGAAAAATCAAAGTACCCGCCAATGGGCTGGAAGAGGGGAGATTGTTGGGTCCATCCCAATTGAAGGCCCAAGCCCAGAATAAAGCCCAGCCCATATGAAGCCCAGATGAATAGTAATCACTATTCGGCCCAAGACCTAGCCCAAGCCCAATATGGTAGTGATTCATATTAAGTCAGTGAATGTGTGCAGAAGAAACTGAAGAGGAAGAAAGGAAAGGAGAGAAGGAAGAGAGAGAAGCTCTGCAGCTTCTGTCCAAAAAGGCTGCAGAGGAGTCCAAGAATGGGGCTTCTCCTTCCCGAAGTCTCAAAATGGAGGCAGTATGAACTCCGCCATGAGCTCATATTCTTTCTTCTCCTCTCTGGCCTATAATCCAGAGGATTGTTAGAGAAGGGAAGTGCAGTGGGCATATGTAAATCCTTGGGGGATTACCGGAGCACACAGCATTGTTGGCCTGTGTGCAAGAGAGGGCTGAGTGGGAGGGTTGGGTTGGGGTGAGTGCTAGTGTGCTGGTGAGAGCACCGAGAGCACCGAGAGATTGACTGAGGTTGGCTAGAGATTGGTGCTGTGAGATCTGAGAGAGCAGTGAATGGTGAAGATGAGAGAGTGCTGAGATGAGTGGAGATGAGCTCCTCCCTATTGTACTCATTGTAATTCATCCTGAGATAGTGAATTATTTGTTCCTCTCCGTGGTGTAGCAGAGTGGCCGAACCACGTTATCTGTGCTCATGTGTGTTGTTGATAATGGTTAGAATGTGACTTGGTGACAGTCCTTGGGCCAACAATTCAATTGTGGGGGTCCGCCCATTGAAGGCCCAAGCCAGAATAAAGCCCGCCAGATGAAGCCCAGATGAATAGTACACACTATTCGGCCCAAGACTAAAGCCCAAGCCAATATGAATAGTGAATTCAATATTAAGGCGTGAATGTGGTCAGACGGAGAGAAGAAGGAAAGAAGAGAAGAAGAGAGAGAAGCTCTGACAGCTTCCGTCAAAGAAGGCTGCAGAGGAGTCAAGATGGAGGCTTCGCTTCCCGAAGTCTCAAATGGAGGCCTTATGAGCTCAGCTATGAGCTCTATTCTCTTCTCCATGGCCGATAATTCAGAAGGATTGTCACGAAGGGAATTGCAGTGGGCAGATTTAATTCCTTGGCGGAATTACGGGAGCACACAGCAGTGTTTCTGTGTGGCAAGCGGTGGCTTTGGCAGAGAGGGTTGGGTTTGGGGGGAGTGCTAGTGTGCTGGTGAGAGCACCAGAGCACAGAAGATCTGGCAGAGAGTGGCTATAATTGGTAGCTGTGAGATCTGAGAGAGACCGTGCGATGGTGAGGAGATGAGAGGTGCTGAGATGTGTGGAGATGAGCCCTCCCTATTGTACTCATTGTACTTCATTCTGTGATAGTGAAATTATTGTTCCTCTCCGTGGATGTAGGCAGATTGGCCCGAACCACGTATATCTGTTGTCTCATGTGTGTGGTTGAATATGGTTAGATGTGACTGGTGGCTAGTCCTTGGGCACAACATTGTATCAGAGCCAAGTTTCGAGTCCACCGGAGAGTCCCGGAGCGATTTCGGCGGCGAACGGAAGCCGATTTCGAATTCTGACCAAATCCGAATGCTCACAATTGTGTTTGAGCATACCACCAGATGCGTCTCGTCGATGACAAGCTCCAGCACCAAACCGCGTCAAATCGACGCCGGACGAGCCCTCACGGACCGCCTGAAGTCGCGCGTCAGATCCACACCGCCCCACGCACTCCAATGAAGAAGACGATTGGTGATTATGCCGCCCATCCCCCATGCTTTCCCAGGTTTGTCTCTGTAGAGAATATTGAGAAAAATCTCATAATGAGCCTTTTGAAAAGAAAAGAAAAAGGGTAAAGAGAAAGGTAAGCATAATGATTGTTTGGCAATTATGGTGTGGGAACTCATTAAGAAGCCTTTGACCAAGCCCATTTGACTAGTCAACCACCAGCCGTTGACTGGGTCAACCCAAGCCGTTGACCACCAGCCGCGTGACCGCCGTTTGACCGAGTGCCTGCAACCTTCTCACTTTAGGGCTCTGCTCCCCCCCCTGGGTGCGCTGCAAAGTCCGTTCGCTTTGCAGTCGTCGTGACTCCATCTCTCCTCCTTTGTGTGCAACACTAAGAGAATCACACCCACCGCCACTGACTTGAGTGAAAGAGACTCGTTCCCGGCGACTCGCTCCCGCCGTTGTGGCATCGACTCTGTCTCTCTCCTTTAGCTTCTTCATGGACAGCCTGCAACTGGTTGCACCTTCTCGTGTCTGGCCAAGACTTCCGCACGTATCCCAAAGCATCTCCCTGCGCTCCTGTACCACTCTGGATCCTTCCAGTAACAACATCCTTCTGGTAATTCACTGCACTTGCTATTGCGTGCCTCTGTGCACTGTTTGCCTTCTTTCGTCCATCCATCTTGCTAATACCACTGGACCTAAATGTCGGACAGCAGCTCTCCTGGTCTGGACATTCCCTCAGTCGTATAGCGCCTCCAGTCTCCTCTCCTGCAGCTTCTCTCGTGCCCCTTGGAAACTCTGGTCTTTCCTCCACCTAAGCTTCAAAAAAGCTTCACATCGCTTTCGACTCCTGCATCTCAATGAAACATGCCTTACCCCGTCACCTTCATGATCCTCCCGTCTGCCATGCGAACCGGACCTGTCCTTTGCCAACATCTCGTCGTAGCCCATCCTAACAAGTCCCTCGCATGCTACATTTAGAGCACACCTCTCTGTCTCTGCACAAGTGGTAAGCAATTCCCTAATCAGAAATCCATCTTACTCTTTCATCTGCCGATGCCTTCGCTAGGAGAACAATCATTCTCATTCACAGCATCATTGCTCTGTTTTTCTGCCCTCTGAGACTGATCTGGTGCTTTGGTTCCTTGACAATTCTTCTTGTCCCTCCTGGTCGCAATAAAAGCACTTAAGTGCGACCTCTGGATTCTGCCCTCACCTCCATCATCTACCGGTATCCTCTTCCTTGACCTCTTCTCTTGAACCTCTGTGACCTCCTTCTTGAGACCTCTTCTCTGGCCTCGTCTCTTCTTTTGACCTCTTCATGTGGCCTCTCTGGAACTCGCTCCGTTTGTTCCGCCACTGTAGTCCTCTCTGAAGTTTCAACACAAGCCTCCTCCTTAAGCACTTTGTCTGAGATGTATTCTCCCGTACATCTTCTTCAACTTGTCCACTTTTCCCCATGAGCCTCGTCCATCGGCTACATGTTGGAACACCTCGTGTTTCATGGCATTATTGTCTGATCCTGCAACACCCTCCATCGTGCTACATGATGAACACCTCGTGTCCAATCATTGTCTGATCTGCCCCAATTGTTTTCGGAACATCTTCTTCATTGTCCTTCAGCCTCGGTTTTCCACAGGGCTAATCCGCATCTGAACTTGATCAGGGCGCTCAATTACTTCTCGCCATCTTACTTCTCCAAATGGAAGCAAAATCTCTGAAACCGACCTCGCTATAATGCCGTATGGCCGGAACTCACAGAATAGGACCCTTTCTGGTCAAAAATCAGCACTTTTCTGGGCCCACATTGAATAAATCATAACTTTAGGGACTAAAATTGCAATTTCCATACTTCAGGGACCACTCTGTAATTACATGAAGTCCAGGGAAAAGTTCAATTTTCCTTTTTGGTCAACGGTCAAGTTTTGACCGGTCCACGTTCAACGGGGTTGACGGGTCAAAACGCGTGTCAAAAACGCGCTGGTGGTAACGACTTGGGTTTTGAAAAAAAAAAAAACCCGCGTCAACGGCTGGTTTGACTAGTCAAATGGCTTGGTCAAAGGCTTATGAGGGTCCCAAACCACCTAATTGCCAACACAATCATTATGCTTTACCTTTCTCCTTACCCTTTTCTTTTCTTTTTCCAAAAGGCTCATTATGATATTTTTTCTCAATATTCTCTCACGAGACAACCTGGGACCATGTGGGGCGCATGGAGGGGGCATAATCACACCACTCGTCTTCTTCCTTTGTAGTGCGTGGGTCGCGTTGGGCCGCCGCGTGTGGCTCTTACGCGCCGACTTCAGGCGGCTCGTAGGGTCGTCCGGCGTCCGATTTTGACGCGGTTTGTGCGGAGCTTTCGTCTCGACGAGACAATTTGGTGGTATCTCAACACGCCATTTTGAGCACTTTCGGTTTGGTCGAATTCGAATCGTCTTCCTCAGCGGCCGAAAATCGCTCCGGGACTCGAACTTTCTCTGATCACCAAGTGTTGTGCCCAAGACTAGTCACCAGTCACATCTAACCATATCAACCACACACATGAGACCAATATATACGTGTTTCGGCCAATCTGCCTACATCCACGGAGAGGAACAAATAATTCACTATCTCAGGAAGAAATTCAATGAGTACACTATTGAGGACTCATCCTCCACTCACCTCTCAGCACTCTCTCCTCTCACCAAATCTCACTCGTCTCTCTCAGATCTCACGCTCCCAATTCTAGCCCACTCTCTGCCAGATCTCATCTGTGCTCTCGTGCTCTCACCAGCAACACTTCACTAGCACTC
>CM018895.1:27028031-27033031 GCA_009663005.1 Actinidia chinensis | reverse complement strand
GATTTAAGACCATGTATGGAGGCTTAGGCCACTGAATAACTCATAGCCTTGTATTAAAACTTTGAAGAAAATCGAAATTGAAGGCTGATTGGGTTGCAAGGAATGATGGATTTGTTTGATTGTGTATGTTTTTAATCGATACTTAACATTATCAATTTTGGATTTTACAATTGATGTTTCTCCATCAGTAGTTCTTCAACAATCTCCAAACTTTGCTCTTTGAAATCGTAGAAATATATCGTGCAAGCCACCCATTTGATCAAATGTCCCACCCAAAGCAAGCTAGCGAGCATAATAATTCCTACAACTGTAATAACCCAACCCAGAATAGAATTTACTTTAATTAAAATAAGGGTAAATGGATAAAAAGGGGGGATATTTTTCAGTAATGAAAATTATACCCGAATGAGATTTTCTAATAAAATTAAACAAAAATTTGAACACATTCCCAAAAAGAGGGACACGTGTCGAGCAATTAAAGCAGGACCATGTAGCACCATGAGGGCTACATAGTTGGGTGACACACAACCCATGAGTCACTAGGTGACTCACTTAGCTTGAACCTTCAAAGTCAACAATAACAACCCATTTTGTCCCAGCAACTCTGCAGGGAACTTGTGTACGTGAAAAGAAGAGAAAGAAAGAGAGAAAGAAATGAGAGAGAAAGGAAGAAGAGAGAAAAAGAGAAAAAAAGAAGGCTTGAAAAAGAGAAAGCTTAGTAAAAAGAGAGAGATAGAGAAATAGAAAGGGTAAGAAAGTGGAAGAGAGAAGGCAGTGAAGGAAATCACGCGACGCTTCTCTGAACTCCGGTAAATATCCTTGTTACTCTCCTGTTTCTATAAATTTTTCTGTAAAGGAAGTGTTGAACACTTGAGATAGGAGGTGTATGCTCTATCATGGTAAAACCTTGAGAAAACATTGAAAATACAGCTCGTGTACACCGTGGTAGGCTTAAAATTGAAGCTTGGGTTATGTTCGCCTTTTCCACGAAATAGTCAATAGTATTTTGTGTGTAAATCCCTCGTATAATGACCTTTTGGTCTGATTTAAGTTGTGTAGGATAGCCAACTCAGATGTCTACAACTATCATTTTAAGTGTTTTTCCTGATTTAGAGGATTAGAGGCCTAAAACAGGCTTGAAATCCAAGTTAGGAAAAAGAACTAACTCACTATTTTTCGGTTGAACCGATTGAGGATTGAGCCCAACCGGTTGAATATCTCTTAAGTCTCTATTTTTTCCCAATCGATTGAACATTTTCTCCTAACCAGTTGTGGTCACTAAAATAGGCCACTGATCTTGGCCAACCGATTGAACATTTTCTCTCAACCGGTTGAGGTCACTAAAATAAGTTACTATTTTTTTTCAACCGGTTGAACATTTTTTTCCTCAACCGGTTGAACCTTACTCAATTAGTTGAACAGTTTTTCTAACCGGTTGAGACTTGACAGACCACAATTTTTGATCAACTGGACCTCCATTATTGGCACAGTCTTTTGCAAGCATATTTATACTCTTTCTACCTTAGACTCGATGTACTAAACGATAGTGTTTGAGAAAATAGAGTATGCAATGAATGCGAGATATTAAATTTGGAATTTCTAATTATAGAACCACAACCCGAAGGACCATTGCATTAGCTCACGAGCGAGCATAGAAAGAAAGAACTGAGATAAGCATAAGGTGAATCTTGTTATATTTTACACAGTATAAAATTAACATATTTTATGTTTTATAAATGAAAGTATGGCTTGTGTTTAAAACTGATAATTTTATGTTTAAAAGCCTGTTTTGTTTTGTTGTACCATGAAATTATGAAAATAATATTTGTGAAAGTATGTTTAAGTCGATACATAGTTCATGACTAGATGATTGTCGGATGAATTCATACCGAAAAGGTTAGAGTCGCTCCCTATGTACTGACGTTTGTTGAATGGTTAAGTATGTCGCAAGTTGTCAATCGTAAATGAATTTAAAACTTGACGTAGAGTTAAGGGATGGCTGGCGTACCTGAGCCATGATAGGTGTGTGAATGAGGGTGGCCCTGCTCATGCAAAAAGGATTGCGTTTGCTGTACGTGTGAATACAACTGATAAGGGATGGACAGATAAATGTCTTGGAGAGCCTATGCCAAGCGTCAAGAAAGCCAAGGATTCTACGTCAGTTCTTTTCTTAGAACTTTTAAATAAATTGTACTCGTGAGAGAAGAATTAAAATGGCATGTGACCGTCTTTTTCCTTTTTTGCTTTTTCACTTGAGGAGTTAGCTAGCATTATGGTTGTGAACTTTGCACTTTTCTGGAATGGCTGTGCCAAATGAGAAGTCAAAGGACTCTAAATCGCAGATTCGCAGGGCATATCTGATAACAATAATAAAGTAACGGCAATGAAAGTACCATTCTTCATGGCTTGATCCTATCCCATGCCAAGCAGTCTGTTTATCCATCAACTTCAACTGCTTCGTTCTCCTGTAATGTAAGATCTGGTAGGTTAATCGATCTAATGTTGCCATCGACAGTTGTTATATGTAGCTATTATCTAATGTTTACATGGTTTCCAAAAAATAAAAAATGGATGTTTTGAACATAAGAGAAAATTTTCATATTATTGATAAATTTGAATAAAATTAAAGTTATTTTTTCATTGGGCTACATTCCTATTTGTCCTGGTAGAGATTTTTTAAAAAAAAATTAAAACAAACTAGGAAACTTCTTGGTTACCAAGAAAACAATGAAAAAAAACAAACAATTCTTACCAGATTTAAGTGAGTTTCAAAATTTAAAAACTAGAATTAAAATCATAAAAACATTCTAAATAACAAAAATCCTAATTAAAATTTACTTTTTTAAAACAAAAAATCTAAATTATAAAAATTCCTAAAGATAAAGAATTTCAAAAAATTATTAAATCTCCTTGAAATTATGTCCCACATCAGTCTCCATTTTTTCAAAAGAACTTGATCAAGTTCTCTATGAATATGCCATCTTCCATGCCAAAAAAAGAGATATTTTGAATATTTCGACATCTTGCTTATCTTACATAAATTATTGATTGGAAAGTATCTTGCTTATCTTCCAAATATTATTGATAGAAAAGCATAGTTGGCAATATCTTTTCTCATCACCCTTCAACTCTTTGATAAGATCTACCGTTAGAGAATAAAAAAATAATCAAATTGATCCACACCTACAAAATCAACAAAATAAAATTCATGTTGACTTTGAAGAATTTGGCCATACTCCATCTTAAAACTTGTAGAATCATCAACTTTAATCTCATATCCATCCAATTTGCTCATGGTTGTTATAGCATATTGAGACAACTCTATCCTATCCTCCACTTCCTTTTCTTCATTATGGATGCTTGATTTCGCCACTTGGTTTTCACAATGTTGTCTCCATTGACCTTACTCTCCTCTTTCTTATTTGCCTAAGTGCAGATTTCTACATCAAGTTCCACAATCTCGTCTTGGATTTCTTCCTTGTCAACAACTTCTTTAACAACATCTTCGTTAGCATAAACAACTTTTTCATCAATTTTTATCGTCTCCTCATCAAGCTAAATCCGATCACCTTCATCTTTCGCGACTTTTTTTCCATCATAATAATCAAAGAGGGACTTATTTGGAGTTGAAGATCTAGAAACTTCTTGGATACTTTGTGAATCAATAGAGCTTGACTGATTAGAAGTGAATATGTCCATTGACATACTCCATAATCCTCGAATAATCTGTAGTCACATCAATATAACCATTATTATGTTGTGAAACATAGTGCAAATAAAAATTACCTCGGAACCATTATTTTAATTCAAGCTTTTCTAATTATTCCTCATACAACATCTGGTCACGCCTGGATTGAAGAAATTTAAAATTCATTAATTGCCTCATTTATATTGTTATTGTCGCTCATACTATAATTACTCCCACCATGTAGAAACATAGCTTTGTAATTTGTGTGACACATTTGACTTCTTTCTCTTATGATATATCCCAATAATTAAAGAATTTGTCAATTTTCCTAAAACAAGAGATAAAACCTTCAACATGACAAGACGTATTAAAATTAAGAATTTTAGGTTTACAACATACATGAGTCATGCGTTTATGGTAATTGAGCACATCACCAAACTTTCGTTATCGCCCCATCTACTGATATTCAATGCAATCCTCGAATAATCCGTCTTAAGATTCATCCTCACTATCATGTTGATAATAGGAATATCATCTCAAGATGTTTTGGTTAATAGGTTGGCATGGGGCAAATCCCGTAGTGCGATCCCTATCAACATTGTGTTTAACATGTTGACCATGTGTAAGTCTCTTGGCGAGAACTACCCTAAGATCACCATCAATAGAAATTGTGCTTCCAACTCCGACAAATACCATAGAGCCTTCACCACGTTCTAATGCCACTTCACGCAACGGAATACGCGAGAAAACTAGATACCAATTTAGTAGACGAGAAAAGATAACATTCTTAAAATCCATAAGAGAAACTCTCATATTATCAATAAATTTGAATAAAATTAAAGTTACTTTTTCATTGGGGTACATCCTTATTTATATTTGTAGAGATTTTATTTTAAAAAGAAATAAAACAAAGTAGAAAACTTCTTGGTTGCCAAGAAAATAAAGAAAAGAAAATTAAATATGTACTAGATTTGAGCTAGTTCCAAAATTTAGAAACTAGAATTAAAATCATAAAAATATTATAAATAAAAAAATCCTAATTTACTTCCTAAAACGGAAAAACTAAATTACAAAATTTCTAAAGATAAAGAATTCCCCAAAATATATTAAATTTCTTTAATTAATTATTCTTAAAATTCTGTCCTAGATCAGAATGAGTAACATACACATGTTTAGATTTGTTTAAACCCTTGAGGTTGAAGAGTTCTTTATGGAGACGGGGAATGTTTTTGGGTACTTTTTACAACCTCGTATGGATTGGTAGGGTTTAAGGGGTGCCATGATGGTTAATGCCATTACCTTAATGCTACTT
>CM018895.1:27003031-27010531 GCA_009663005.1 Actinidia chinensis | reverse complement strand
AAAGTGTTATGGTAGTTTCCCAGTGTTGGCATTGCACACGCGCACGTCTCGCGAGCGAGTCGGGTAGCGCAATGTGGCGCATTAGTGGCGCTTTTGTGGCGCACTTGGTACTTGGACATGTGGCACTGGCGCGTGTGGAATTAATTAAAATGCTGCGTTATATTTTTTTATTTTTAATTGTTTATTAATTTCTAACTATCATAACTGTTTAAAATTTAATTAAACAGTCATGACTGTTCGTTGAAATGAATTAGACACATGTTTTGGATATTAAATTGAAAAAGGCACTTTTGTACCCTTTCAGTTTCTATTATAAGGGTGAACAAACGAATTAAGTATTATTTTAATTTACTTTAAGTGTTAGTCTTACAACTTTAGTATAGAGAATTTTTCTGAAGGAAAAATTTGTAGAAGTGCTGTTTGCAGATTTTAGAGTCTTTGTTGCATCCTGAAAGTGTTTTGCCTATAAAGATGCAGTAAGTAAACATTAGTGGGGGACAAATAACATTTAAGGAAAGTGTCCATTGACGCCTCAAATCACAAGTTTCTGATTTAGATTTTTTTTTAACACTTGCACCACGCTGCTGTAATAGATAAATTATGACGCCCAATCAGTCCAACCCAAAAGAAGAATCCCCTGTAAACCAAATGGTATAAAAAACAGAGCAGCCATCTCCCATGGCCACCAAGAGCTGCCATAGAGAGGGTATAACTGTTGGAGGAATAACCAAATTATGATAACATACATAACAAATCCAACACAAACACACAATTTACGAGGTCGGCAATTGTTGCCTAATCATAGGGTGGCAGCAATTCTATTATATGGAGAGGAACAATACAAATACAATTGAGAGAATTCTCTTAAACTCTCTGCCCTTCTACCCTCTCTGATTTTTCTCTGCCTTTCTGCATGCCATTTACTTATCATCGCAGATTATATAGAGAAGGCTAGGGACAGATACCTAAGACAATGACCTCACCTAAGCTTGACTTGGGAGGGGAGGTGCCACATTGTGACAAATGGCTTCTTCCCTTGCGGCGACTATTCCTCTCTCCGGCAGCAAAACAAGAGAAAGAAGGCTTTGAGTGCCAACTTTGGGAAAATGGCTCTCTATGGGCTTGGCCTAAAGCTTGGGCCTAGACTTAGCATTGGGCTGAGCCCAAAAGAATTTAGCCAACAAATCAACAATCTCCACCTTGGCGAAACTTCTCCCCAACTGAGTGATGCTGACCACCAATGGCGCCGTTTGGCCAATGTGCTCAAAATATTGATCAAGTCCACACAATGTTTAAACTTGATTCCAGATACGACCTTTGCAACATATAAGCAGATTGTCTTTGGTGCTGATTCTTCTCAGAGCAAGTACATCTCCTTCATTCAGAATTCTCGAATAAAATGAAACCGAAAACATCAAGGGTTGGTGGGGAGGGAAGGTAATGATGAAACTGGTTTTTAGCCAAAAAAATCGACACTCTTAACTGTCGCAGTAGACATCAACATGCTCCTGATCAATTTATCAAAAATCATTTCATCAACCATGAAGCCAGATAGCTTCCTTGAAGGCTTCTGTCATGCCAGGTACTATACCTCAGTAGTAGACAAAGCAAATGTAGGACTGAAGAGTAGATCGCCCAACATTACTGGTCCACAACCATAGTGAACACAAAACCAGTGGTGGATCTTCGATTGTCAAGATCTCGGCAAGTCTGAATCAACATACCCAAATTGAATACTGACTTGAATTGTAGTCCCTTCTGAATTGCAAACAAAACATTGACTGTACCGTGAATATATCGTTAAAATCTATTTTCAACGTGCCGCCATGAACTTTTTCTGGGTGTGCATATACCTGCTGACCAGCTAACAGCATGTGAAATATCTGGCCTTGTGCAAACCAGCATACATCAAGGCACCAACAGCATAAAGAATAAGGAATATTCTCCATATGCTTTCGCTCATCTTCTGTGTGAGGAGACATAGAAAGCACTTAATCTGAAGTGAGAGGCCAACAATGTGTACTAACAGTTTAGTTGAACTATCAATCTAAAATCTCTGTAAAACCTTTTTCAGAAATTGAGATTGAGGTCAACCAAAAAACTGTTACCTTTCACTCGGTCTTTATATCTCCATGCCCAAATTTTCTGGCGCGCCAAAGCTCATTCATTTCAAAAATTCCGGACTGAGTTGAGCTTTCAATCGGTCAATCTCCACCTTGCTCTTAGATGCAATTAACTTATCATCCACATATAAGACAAATAAATCATGGAAACCATCTTGGAGTTTGCGAAAAAATATACCAATGATCAAACTGACTCCGTGTATACCCATGCTCGTCATGAACAAATCAAACCTTTTATACCACTTCTGGAGACTTTGCTTCAAACCCATATAGAGACTTCTTTAACGACACAGCCAAATGGTCTTTTCTAGGTACATGAAAACCATCTGGCTGGTGGACATGTAAATTCTTCTTCCAAATCCCATGTAGAAAAGCGGTTTTGACATTCGCTTGAGCTTACTAAAGACAAATTTGAGAACCAAAGCTAGCAGAATGTGAATAGACAAAATGCTTACACAACAGGAGAAAATACCTGTTGTAGTATATCCTTCCTTCTGTGCAGTAAGCCTTTAGCCACCAATCTAGCTTTGAATCTGACTCCTGAGTATCTTCCTCTTGCATATATCCCTTGCAAACCGATCGCTTCTTTCCTTTAGGCAGCGGCGGCACCAATCCCCAAGTTTTTTGATTCTTGTATGAAGCGACTTCATTTCTTGATACATGGCCCTCTTCCATTTGGATGTTAAGTCCCTAAAAAAGCATCTTTGTAATTACATGGGACTCCCTCAATCACTGGGAAGTGCATATGCCACAGTATCAGTATATCGAGCAGTCATACGAATCACCTCGTTGTGGCCTACTCGTCGTGATGAATTGTCTGTGGTGTGTGAAGATTGCGCCTCTTTCAGATCTGGTGTGTGTCGATATCAGCAGATCCTCGTCAGGAATATCAACTGTCTCTGAACAGTTTTAGTCGGCACTATTGGACCCACAAGCTCCCACCTGATGGGTGGATGTTGGACTCAGATTTTATTCTACAGAATTCTTTAGCATCACAGGGAACTCACAAATTTGTAACATCCGGATGTTAATAATTTTCTTCATTTCGGGACACAATAGTTTGTATCATTTTATCCAGTGCTAAAACCTACAAAGATAGCTTCTTGGCTCTGGGATCCAAACTTATCTTCCTTTACATGGAAAGTTGCAGGACATCCAAATATGTGCCCAGACTATCATAACAGTAGCACATTTTCTGACCCAGACCTCCATAGGAGTTTTGCCTTCAATAGCTGTGGAGGAAGAGGAAGTCTGTTGATAAGGTGGGCGGCATAGTTATTGCTTCAGCCCAAAATGCTTTGGCTCAAAACCAGCATGCCATATCATACATCGAAACTTATCTACTAAGGTTGCGGTTCATCCTTTCTGCAACTCCATTCTGTTGCGGCGTGCCCCTAAAGTAAGTGTCTCACAATCCCTTCTTTGGAACAAACATCGAAGAAAGGATATGACCTGTATTCTCCACCATTATCAGATCTGAGATTCTTGATTTTTTTTCTACCAGTATGGATTTCGATCATCTTCTTCCATTTCAAGAAGATTCAAGGACTGCATCCTTGTGACGCATCGGTTTATGTCCAACTCTTCTGGAAAAGTCATAACGAAAGGTTACAAAATAGATTGTGAGCCTCCCAAAGATGCATTTTTAGAAGGCCCCTAGACCATCGGATGAAACAAATCAAAAATGCCTTCAATCTGAGAATGTTGGCCAAACTTAACCCTTGGTCTGCTTGCCACGCACACAATACTCACAGAATCATTTTTTCGGTCTTAAGCTCCTTTCAGAAACTCCTGAAGTACCAAAGTTTGTAAAGCTTTTCTCCAGTATGCCCCAATCGAATTATGCCAATCTGGAAGTGTCTGATTCGTCTGAACTGTTGGAGGGACAGCAGCTCTCCCTGTGACAGTACTCCCACGAGGAAGTAGAGATTTCCTTACGAGTGACCCCTTCAAAATAACAAAAGAACCACGAACACCTTCAGGCTCCACCTTCTAAGATAGATCTTGTACCCTTTTGAATCAAAAAATCTCCCAATGAAATTTTAGATTTTCTTCAATTGGTTACTAGCGAACATCAGTAAGAACAGTGACGGTTCCACTGAAAACATCTTCAATCTGATTGTGCCAATTCCCATCGTTTGCCAAGCTTTGTCATTCCCATGTTGAAACACTCCTCCATCGAGCTCTTCAAGCTCGAGAACCAAGTCCCGATGAGGGGACACATATGATAGGAACAACCAGAATCTTAAAAATCCATTGTAGAATGGATAGCAGACAAAGAAAACAGTAAATGAAGTGTCCATCTTTCGACTGCATTCATGAGCTATGTTCGCTTGCGTTCTTTGATTCCATATTTGGGGCAATCTTTTCTCCAGTGACCTTTCTAGACAATAGGAGGCACAACTCATCCTTTGCAAGCTGCCGTCTCTGGCTGATTTTTCCCCTTGATTTTGAGCGATGACTTCCCACCCCCTCCAGATTTTCGGGTTACTCTCCACCCCTTGCTGTCAATGCATTTGAACTGATCCGGTGAGGCGTCTTGATCCTTCTTTATCACCTCGTTGTTGTCAAAGGCATTTGAAACTCGTTTTTTTAAAATTAATTCATCTTTTACCATACAGCAAAAGGTAGTAGTAGTCAAATGCTCATACGATCAGGCAATGAATTTTAACAATAAAAGAACTTTATCTTCATTGTCAATTTCTAGTCTAAATTTTGCCCAAATCAGCCAAAATTTTATTGAATGCATTAAAGCTCATGCATTGACGTACCTTGCTTGAATGGAACGGAAGAGTTTCTTCTTCAGATAGAGCGTTCTCAACGCTTTTGGGTCTTGTATTGTTCTCGAGTTGTCCCACAACTCTTTGCTGAGGGCTCCTTCATAACAAAAGTACTTCTGGTGAATTAGGAACATCCAAAACTCGGCATTACCACATGCCAAAGTTATTTGTCCCATCAAATTTTTCAACTTCAAATTGGCATGGGGACAATTGTAGTTTTATGCCCAGAGCTACCGGAAGTGCTAGTGATTTTTATCTTCTTCATCTAACACAACTAACTCACCTAAATGTAATAGGATCAAAAATATGCAATTTTTGACCACACAGGTGAGTCCGGAATGCTGAAAAAACTTAAGAAGGGCTTAACTGAAAAATCAAAAGCTTTTGGGGCCCAATCTGTCACAATCAGAAACTTGTGGGTCCAATTTTGTCAAAGATTAGAACTCCTGGGGACCAATCTGAAATTTTTAGTAATTTTCATGGACTTAAATACAATTTCAAATATACAGGACTAAGTTGTAATTTTAAACTTTAGGGACAAACTGTAATTCCTAGAAAATACAGGACCAAACTGTAATTTTATAGAAAATACAAGGCCAAACTGTAATTATCAAACGTTAAGGACTCAAAGATAAATAACAGAAACTGCGGGGTTGAAAATGTAATTTTCCCAATAACAGTTCGTCTCCCAAATTTACAGAGCGCGAAACAGCCTGCGTCACCGACTTCACCAACTCCGTGTGAGCCGTTCGTGAGCCCGATTTCGACGCCGTTTTATGCTGGAGTTTCGTCTCGAGAGACGAACAAGTGGTGCGATCAGATCAATTTCGACCACTTTTATACAGAGGTCCGAAATGCCGATTTTGGCTCTGATACCAATTGGTTTGAGGACTAACAAATTCTGATAACACCTAACAATCCAACACAAACAACATTTACGAGGTTCGGCAATGTGGCCTACGTCCTCGGTTGCAGCAATTCTATTATTGGAGAGAAACAATACAATACAATTTGAGAGAATTCTCTTAAACTCCTCTTCCCTTCTCCCTCTCTGGTTTTTCTCTGCTTTCTTGCCCTGCCATTTTAACTCTATCATCGCCAGCTTTATATAGAGAAGGCTAGGGACAGATTACCTAAGTGCCAAGACCTCACCAAGCTTGAACTTGGGAGGGGAGGTGCCACCATTGTTTTGACAAATGGCTTCTTCCTCTTTCGGCCGACTACCTTCCTCTGTCGGCAAGCAACAAGAGAAGAAGTTGCAACTTTGAACAATGAACTCCTTTGGGCTTGGTCTAAGCTTGGGCCTATAATTAGCATTGGCTGAGCCCAAAAGAATTTAGCCAACAAAGTCAACATACAGGGTCAAGCAGGGTAGCCATGAATATCACAACCATGAGCAGGCATGAACATGCATCTTCTTTGCACAAGGAGGAATCCTCACAGTCATTAAGGCCGCACGTTTTCGGTCTATCTTACGCAAAGTAGTCATTTCCCTCAAAGCAGGCATTCAAGTCATTGTAAGGACGACGACCACCACCCCATGTGGAGGAGGAAGTTGTAGTAGTAGTATTTGGAAAGTCGACTAAGACTCCATCTGGAAAGAATTGGAGTATTGGATAGGTTTGGGAGGCAATGTTGAGAAAAAGTGAGGTTTTGGCAAGAGAGGCAGAAGGCATCCCATATAGGAGTATTTGACCCACAAGATGTGTTCACGTAAAACGGAAATGGTATTTGACAGCTCCCGCATTTATCACTGCACTCATTTGAAGGTTGCTGTTGTTGGAAAGAATGAGAGACGACAGCCAATTGGTTGAGCCTCGGGATAACGAAGGAGATGAAGAGAAGACAGATGGCCATCGCAATTTAAGTTCAAGTTTGCCAATAATACGAGTACTAGTAGTAGAATGAATACGCAAGTAAAACTACAAATCAGTTGTCTTGGCCAAAAATTTTTTCTCGAGAAAGGCGTATCAAATTAGGCTACCAAGGGCATCACTAGTAGTCTCTTCAAAGAGCTAGTTTAGACATATTAAGGTGTGAAAAAAGAAAAAAAGTTATTCCAACAACCTTATTATTCGGAAGGTATTATTCACTCTTTACTCCTCTTTTTTTGTATTCAAAAGACAGAGATTAGAGAGAAAAATGTAGGTGGTGTTTTATTAGGTAGTTTATTTATTTAGAATGTTGAAGGAGGTAAAAAAAGAAGAACTAAGAAATGTAAAATTTTACTAAAATAAATAGGCAAAATGAAAGATGCTGTTGTAGATGATCTCTAATTAGGTTTTGTTAAAGAATGCCTAAAAGACATTGGTTAATAAACCTGTCAATGAGTTAATTACTCCAGATTAGCTATTAACTGCTCTGCTCAAATTTTGTTTTTAGTTCCTAATTTATCAACAAAATTTTCAGTTCCTAATTTATTGAAAACACAAATAGTAAAATTATTTATAAAGTAAGTTATTGTTCCTAATTTATAGATTATGGATTCGTGAGGGATTTGCTGAACAAAAAGAAGATAAAATAAATAGCTACACAATGCCACTTTTTTTTCCTCACACAACTTTATACACTCAAGGTCGATTCAAACTGAACTTACG
>CM018895.1:26988031-26990531 GCA_009663005.1 Actinidia chinensis | reverse complement strand
TGATCTTCATTATTTGGATGATTGTAAACAATACTTAGGATTCATTGTATGACAAAGACTGTAAAATTGAATAGAAAATATACTTTGTACAGCCAGTTTTTGTTCTTTTCTGATAGCAAGTGCATATAGATCTATTTGTTGTTGGAACATCCACTGTAAGCCGGTCCTGATATGTCCACACAAACACACGTATGATATGATCTGCCTGTGTTCTTAAATTATCTCAAACCTCTCTATCCGTGTTTAGGTGACATCATAACTGTGCCAGTCGTCCATGGTGTATTTGTTTCATTTTCTTCATTCAATTTTTAGGGGCTGAAGAAGGGGATAAAGGAGCCCTTGCCGATAGTATTCGGTCCTTTTCATGTATTACTAGTTTAGTTACCCAAAACTTTTCTCCTATTCATGTGCCAAATTTCATTACCTATCAAAAGTCCTTTTCATTCGGGATCTGGTGGCATCACTCGATCCCGCTTTCCTATGCGGTTATGCCTTTGATTGGAGTTTAAATCCTCTCCCTCGGTCTACCAAAACATGCCCACCCAGTTGCATGCTCCACCACAAACCACCGATGATGTCATGGAGGGAGCTCCTACAAATCGATGCTGAGGTGTGCTATAAGTCAAAACTGTGGTGAATTGCAAATTGATGCTGATGACCCAAATCCATGCCGCAGTAGGTTGCAAACATCGCTACCATTTTGTCTTCTCTTGTTGCTGCAAATTTAATGCTACACAGTTACACTATAGTAGATCGAGAGGAGGGTACGTACTGGATGGGAGTATACGTGAATGCATGATGGAGGAATCACTTTACTTTGGAAATGAACCTGCTGCTCTCTCTCTCTCTCTCTCTGATCTCCATTCGAAATCTGAGATTCGATGGAGCTTCAGCCTTACAAAATTGAAAGATGTGATGCCCAACAGCAGAATAAAGTTTGTTTGTTCCCATGACCCGTACTCCACTGAATTTATCATGGAATCAACTCCTCTCTTTTCTTCGAGCTGCTTACAGGATTACAACCCATTTACAAAATGGAGTATATATATATAGATAGATAGATAGATAGATAGATAGATAGATAGATAGAAATAGAAATGTTACGATATTTTGTATTGTAATTAATTATGAATCGATGTGGAACCTAAAAAAATGAATAACTATGACATTTGTTGTTCATTTATATATTATGTAGTTGTGGTTCATGTCATTTGTTATGTATTTTTGTAATTTTTGCTACGATTTTTTAATGTGTTAGTTATATATTATTCTAGTAATGAGTACGTGAGATGTGTGCATGAAAATATTACAGACAAAAGTATGGAAATGTTAGCTACTGTGACTAATTACAAAAATAAATAAATAAATTTGGCATGCATATAAAGTGTGGACACGCCATAAAGGCGTTGTCACGTTGACATTGGAGAGGAATCCTTTTACCTTGCTTTCTGTATTCGAAGAACCACGAAAAAGAAGTGTAAAAAATAAAAATGCTTCCAATGCTTCGCAACTTCATTTCGTTGCTTTCAGAAAAGTACAGGACAAAAACCAATGAACTTTCAGTCGACTTTTTCATTCAACATTCAAAGTGCATATTGTTCAGATTAGCATAATTTTTTCAGAGAAGCTAGCAAAGAACATCATGTTGGGAAAGATTTGATTCGGCAAATACAGAATTCTAAATAATAATTTTATTCATTTGTAATAAATTGAAATTACATAAACGAAATGCAGAAATTAAAATACAAAACCTAACATTAAAGATACAAATAGTAAATTAGGTCAACTCCTGCTTTCGCAGTCTCCTTGAGCAAGATTCGCCGCCTACCGATGGTATTATAGGTTTTTGCCGGCATCTTCTTCCCAGGATAAAATGGCTGAACCACTTACATCGGAACATCTCCGACGCAGCCTTGACCTTGACGAACTGATAAAGGGTCTATCTCTCTTTCTCTCAAAGAACTCAAATGCATATGTATTTGTTGGTCTTTTTATCATATCTTCTCCTAACCATAATCTATCAATTTATAGGAGAAATAATGACTCTTCAAAATATGAAACTCCCAACCATAAAACCCCCATCATTAGGGTGTTTATAGCTGCCATTATAACAGTCATTAGGAGCTGTTTCCTTTAAAACTATTTATGGCTGCCATTTAAGCTAATTAACAACTCCTTTGGGAGTTGTTAAATGCAACCCATTTTGAGTTTCATTCACATCATATTTCTAACAAATCATTCATTTATTAGGAAATTAAGAATACGGCCTGCGATCCATATATGAAGTTGTGTAATGAAGCCAATTAAATACTTTAATTAACCCAGTTCCCCGCGGGTGAGTTTCATCGAACAATTATATAACAAACTGCGTCAACAGATCATGGAAGCAACGCAAAATTTCGAAAGGCCAAATTCTAGAAAAGATACAGCAAGGAACAAGCTATCCAAGTGATCGAGATCTGATCCAATTTGTTTGATGGATCGACCTCCAGATATTATA
>CM018895.1:26948031-26950531 GCA_009663005.1 Actinidia chinensis | reverse complement strand
CTCAAATTCGTCTCAACAAAGGAGTTCGGCAACTAGTCCCCCACAACTAGCATCAGGCCATCCCCCAGTCTAATACTGCAAATCAACTGTCCCCACCATTAACCTTTTATCTGTTTTTGTAGCTCCACCGTTTTCATCCTACAATGCTGCTCTTGCTGAGCAGTTTCAGCAATTCTTTCAACACTCACCATCTCTATGTCTGCCTCACTCCTCTTTCTCGGTTTGTCTTTTCTTCTCCTAGTTCCTCATTTATGTTTTCGTCTTTGTGGGATTTTAGACGCTGCCCTCTCATCACATGTCACCCAGACTCCGTCTGTTTTACTTCATTGTCCTCCTGCATTACCTGTATCTGTCATGACTGCTGTGAACCATGGCCATTAGCGGTGTTGGGTCCTGTAATTGCAATACTAATCTCTCTCTTTCTATAACGTGTAATCACATTCCTAGTCTTTTCCTTAAATCTTGGTTTCTTCTTTAGTCAATTGTGTAACTCTGGTTATTTGGGTTCTTTTTTCTTTTTCTTCCACTCTTGTCAGGTGCAGATCGCAAACCCGAAGCTGATTGGGACTGCCATAGACAAGGATGATTATTATCTTGGACCACTGAGTGTACCTGCAGTGCTGCTACTGGTGTCGATTTGTCATCTTTTTTTCGTTGAGTCCTTCTTTCTTCTAGTTTTTTATTTAGGGCATTTTTCGTCTAGGTCCTGTCTCGTCTTCTCGTTTAAAGTATTTAGCCTCTACCGGAGCCTTAGGAATTTGTCAGCACATGATATTTCTCACTTGCAAATTGGTTGAACCTACAAAATTTCCTTTCGCCCTACCTTTTAATAGAACAGTATCTCTTATTCTCTGAAGCAACCTTTTGATTTATTCTTCTGATGTGTGGGGAGACGTTGTCCCTATTGCACCAAGGCGGATCTCATCCTATTATGATTTTTCTTTTTATTGATGATTACACTCGTTATTGTTGGGTTTTCTCTTATGAAAATCGTCTGAATTTTTGGGTATTTTATAAATCCTTTCGTGCTCTCGTGAAAACACAACATTCTGCTGTTATCAATGTTTTTGGTGTGATTTGGGTTGGGTGGTGAAATACTTCTAATGAATTTTCTGACAAAAAGAATAAATTGGCTATGTTTTTATATGGAACTAGTCATCATCCTCTTGGACTGATACCCTTTTTTTCCAGAGCAAATGGTGTGGCTGAAATGAAAACATAGGCATATTATTAAAAACTACCTTGTCCTCTTATTGTCTGCTTGGGTTCCTAGTACTTTCTCTTTATGACGAGGCATTTATCATCTCACTGCTGCTCGGGTTCTTAATATGATCCCATCTCTCATAATTTCCAGCATGTCTCCTTTTAAAAAATTGCATGGTCGTCCTCACAAATTATTCCTTCTTTAAGAGTTTTTTGGTTGCGCTTGTTTGTCTTCGTTCATCGTAGTAGAAGTAGTAGGTTGTCCTTCCCGTTCGCACTTTGTGTTTTTTTTCTTGGATATCGGTGAGGGTCCAAAAGGATATCGTTTGTTTTGATCCTGTTACTCATAAATTATATAGGCCCGTCATGTTTGTGTTCCTTGAGCATAACCTTTCTCTTATTCCCTGATAGTACTCATAATTGACTAATCTGCTCTCATTCCTTGACCTTTTCTGAGAATCAAATACAGGTGTTCAAACCCATCCTCCATCCCCTAAACAGACATTGTATTTCCCGCATCTGATGCTCCGACACATCTGCGCACCGCTACCCTACACCAGCAACATCTGAGATTGTGGATCCTCCTCACCCTTTTCCTACCCAATAACTTATGAGATTGTGGATCCTCTCCCTCGCTATCCTAAGCGATTCGAAGTCTACTAATTTCCAGATTTTTTCTTATTCTTGTTTATTCTATTCTTTTGCTTCTTTTTTAGCGCACTATTCACAATCTTTTCTGATGCCTCTATCGTATAAAGAGTCTGTTCTTGATCTCTTTGATAGCAGTCTCTGACTTGAGGAACTTTCGGCTTTGCATAACACTGGTACTTGGGATTTGGTACCTTTACCACCATCTGGTAAGAGTAAAATTGGTTTTTTCGGTGGGTCTACAAAATCAAAACCAAGGCTATGGTTTCTAATTGAGGCGATACATAGGCTCGTTTGGTGCAAAGGTTTTTCCCAACAGTATGGTAATGGGATTATGAAGAGACCTTTTTGCTCCAATTGCAAAAATGAACTACTATTCGTACTCTTTATTGTAGTTGCAATCTATTCATCCAGTGGCCTATTTCTCAATGGATGTTAAGAATGCCTTTTCTTGAATGGGCGATCTTCAAGAAAAAGTTTATATGACTCCCCACCTGGTGGTGCCCCAATTTTGGAGAAGTTTGTAAGCTTAAAAAGGCTTTATATGGTCATCAATCAGAACCCCGTGCTTGGTTTGGAAAAATTCTCTACTGTGATTACCTCTCTTTGATTTTGATGCCAGCAATCAGATTCTGCTCTTTTTATAAGA
>CM018895.1:26878031-26888031 GCA_009663005.1 Actinidia chinensis | reverse complement strand
GTATGAGAGAGTGCTGAGAAGGTGAGTGGAGATGAGCTCTCCCTATTGTACTCATTATAATTTATTCTTGAGCTAGTTGAATTATTGGTTCCTCTCCTGTGGACGTAGGCCAGATTGGCCGAACACGTATATCTGTGTCTTGTGTGTGTGGTTGATAGGGTTAGATGTGATGGTGACTAGTCACACGCGCGCCAGAAGAAAGAAGAAGACTCTGGAGGAGGACTCCACGCGCTGGAGAGAGCTAGGAGAGACATACATCATGATGAGGAGGTGGAAAAGAAAAAAGGAAAAGAAAAAAGAAAAAAGAAAAAGAAAGAGAAATGATGATGTCTGAGAATTTAAAAAAAAAAAAAAACAACCACAGCCATTGACTAGTCAACCATAGCCGTTGACCAGTCAACCTGAGCCGTTGACCAGGAGCCGAGTCGGGTTGACCAGAGTTGTTGACCAATCAAGCCGTTGATAGTCAAACCCGGCCCCACCCCCCCACACACCCCCCACAACACCCACCCCCCACCCACGGGCCTTTGAAACAGTCAACCCGAGTGTTGACCGAGCATTGACCGGTCAAGCGTTGACCGTTGACTGAAACAGTAAATTGCACTTTCAGTACCTAGACTTTTTGTTAATTACAGATTGGTCCCTAAAATTTTGAAAATTTGTAATTTAGTCCCTGAAGTTCTGAATTAATCAATTTGGGTCCCAGAAGTATCTATTTCGATAGAAAAGCCCTTCTGAGTTTTTCCGGCATCCGGATCATCCGCGGAGGTTGATTTTTGGATATTTTGCTTACATATGGGAGAAGTAAGATGTTGAGTCGGCTTGATGAGCTAGGTCACGCCCGGCAAACCAAGACACGGCCACGTAAGCAAACAAACTCAACATGTGGAAGTCAAACAAAAAAAAATGACAATCACTGTCATTTACATCAGAGTGCGGACACTAAATTACAACATCTAAATTACACTTAATTATATTATCCAACTTAAACAGCACAAACTGGCATCCACATGCCTCAAAACTCAGGATAACCCTCAGGTACCTGAAAATCATTGTTTTATAGTAAAGGTGGAGTTACCTTGAAAAATTTAACAATGAATTTGATGTTTAACCAAAACCATGATACATAACTATATACTATGAAAAACATGATGACAGTAAAGTATGCTTTCATTAGATCAAAATATACTTTTAATTTCAATCCGTGATTTCTCAAATCACAAGTTTCCCAAAAAATTAAACTTTTCTCATAAGGCATTACTCCAATAATTTGAATAACACACCTAAATCAATACAAACCACCTATTATGCACGAAGTACGTAAGATAAGATAACACCCGTCAACTTTCCGGACTTTCAACGTTGGATATGATATTCCCTCGGACGTTGCCATCAGGATTTTTATTGTGTCAACTTCCCGGACTTCAGTGGCTTATGACATTCCCTCCGTATGTGGCCATCTAGAACTTCATTTGTAAAACTTCCGGACTTTTCACCGTGGCTATGACATTCCCTCCGGGTATCTTTGCCATCTAGGATTTTATGTCAACTTTACGACTTTAACCGTGGCTATAAACATCCCTCCTATCTTTGCATGTAGGACTTTATTCTGTGCTTAATCTAAGCCATAATTTCGATATATTTAGCGTTGTCATTCCTAAGACAATTCTCATCTCAATTCCAAATTTCATTTCTAAACCCCAAGTTCATGTCTTTTTGAACTTTTTTATTAACAAATCACTTTCACAATATACATAAAAATCACCTTTAGCAAATCATTTGTGTAGTGTCAATATTTCATAAGGTCCATTTATGAGTATTAATTTGACAAAAATCTGAGATTAAATACAAAAATAATTTCAAATACAATTTCTAAATTTCTACTTCATTTTAGCATAACAATGAAAATTATGCTGTCATCAAAAACGAAAACTTTTTCCATGTCAAGGTTTAATACAAAAAAATTAATGTCTCAATAGACTTTATATAAGGCTATTAACAACAAACCCAAAGTAAAACCAAACAACAACCCCTTTTACCTCAAATAAAAATTTTGACACATGTCGGATATGAAGATCAGGCTTCCATGATTCATCATATAAAATTTTGCATTGATCCAACGTCATGCTCACCGTGTGTGTCTGCACCCCTATCTTTCGTGTGATCAAACTTAACCTCACCGGATATAATTTCTCTCATTTCTTTCCCTCTCTCTTCTCTTTTTTTCCCTCTTCCCTTTTCATCCGAGCTTCTACCTCTATTATTATGAGATTTGATAAGTATTTATATTTTATATAATTAAATATTTGGATTTATTATTTTTCTTTTTCTTTTTCTTTTTCTTTTTCTTTTCTTTTTCTTTTCTTTTCGCGCCGACGCCTTTCGGCGACCAAAGAACATAGATTCAATTAGTTTTATAAAGTAATTACATCTTCAGCCCTCAAATTTTAATTACATTAGATCATTCTCAATTTAAAGTCCTCTTTAATTTAATCCCACAAGTCATGATTCGTTCAATTTAACTCAAGTACATGACAAAGCAAAGTCCAAAATTTATAGAAAAAATATAAAAATTGAACCTTACAACCTCCACACTTAGAAATTTCGTGTCCTCGAAATTAGATAAACGTACCTCGCATGTGTCAAAAAGATTCGGATATATTTTGCGTGAACCTATTGATTCACGTTGCACCATTGTAGCTTCCATCTATGGCCCTGATGAACCCACGAACCGTCACCAATGAATAGTCTTCCTCTCGCAAAACTTGATCCCTCGTTGTCCACACACGTGAATCGGTCGCTCCTCAGGTGGTGACATCCTCTATTGACGGTCAAGATCTCCCAATCCAAAAAACATGGGAAGGATCGGGGCTCATATTTCCGCAACATGGAGTGTACATGAAAAACATTGTATGCACATTGGCCATACCGCCTTAGGTGAGCAGGCAAGATGTATGCCCACGGCCCCAATTACGATCAGAATCTCAAACGATGACCAATGAATCTTGGTGATAGTTGCCGCTATGGCCCGAAGCGCATCAAACGCTTCTAGGTGAAACCCCTCAAGAATACGTGATCCCCAACGCGCAACTTCCAAATGACGTTTCACTCCGATCGGCCTACTCTTCTGAGACTCTGCGCCAGACGTGAGTAAACGCTTTCTAAATCAAATACCCTTCGTTCGGCGTATCACGAACCCATTCTGATTGCAAGTACACTGCCCTCTATCTTGATGAATCCAACAGCTAACTCCACTCCCCGACAACAAAACGTGACCTAAGAATTTTTACCTCAGGTAACCAAAACTCGCATTTGCTAAGCTAGCATACAGTGATGTTCTCGCAAAAGCTGCAAACATCTATCCTTACAATGCTCACTCTCAGTGGACTCAAACCGATGACGATAGTCAAAAGATGCATCCACAAATACGACACACGAAAACGGTCAAGAGGGAGTGAGATACAGATTTCATCAAATCCATGAAAGTTAGATGGCGTATTAGTTATAGACCAAACAGGCATCACAGAAAGAACTCATAATGACCCATAGCGTGAGCGAAAAACTGTCCCTTCGCATATCTCCCTCTTTGATCCGCCATTGATGATAACCTGATACTTAAATCGAATCTTCGAGAAACAGCTCGAACCTTTCAATTGGTCAAACAAGTCGTCGATCCTCGGAAGTGGATATTGTTCTTTATTGTCAACACGATTCAATCGCCGCTAATCTACGCCACATTCTTAAGTGATCCATCTTTCTTCTTAGCAAATAAAGCCGACGAAGCTCCCCATGTGATGCGCTAGGTCGGCTAAAGCCTTTAATCCAAAAATCGATTGAATCTGAACTTTCAGGTCTTGCAGCTCTGCCGGTTGCAAAACGATTACGGTGGTACCGATATGGGCGCCGTGCCCAGTATAAGATCAATGGAAAATTCAATCTCCCGTGTGGTGGTAACGCATCAAATCTCTGAAAGACACTCGAAACATTCACAGACAACTGGTGCAAGGCCATACTAACTACATACTCTCACGACCAAGGCACGCCGAGGAAAAGAAAAGAAAATTCCACTCTCCTTGCTTACGCAAATAAGTAGACGAAGGGACAAAACCACCACCTCAGATCTTCCCATAATTGAAAGAGATCTCCTTCGGGTGTGGACAAAAGTAACACGGTGTCGGACCAGTCGATTCATGGCCCGAATATCCGGTCAACCAATCCCTACAAGGATTGTCAAACAAAGTCATGTCTAATACAATTAAAATCAAACACGAAACGTTCGATCAGCTATCTCAACCTCACAAGAAGTCTACAAACTCTCTTCAAAGTCGAATCTTCCCCCAACGGGGGAGGGTCTAACATAAGCACTGAATCTAATACATCAATCTCTAATCCAATGCCAAAGAGTAAAAGATGATGAGATTGAGAATGAATGTTTGATGCTCCTGTGTCGAGAGAACGACGGAGCCCACGAACTTAGTAAACATAATGTAAAGTACTTCGCACAACAGGGAGGTATCCAATGCCTGCTCTGACTGTCCAGCTATCCCTGACGGTCCCGCCTGACTGATGTTATTAGCGTAAAACCCGTCCTTGCGTCTCTGACCCTGCTGAGCTACAGCTTGTGGGTCTGGACACTGATATGAAGTCTGTGCCTGATGGGCAAATTACTGGAGGTAGGACTCTCGAGTGCTGAATGTGACCCGGTAGGTTGTGTTGCGATCCCGTAGCTCCTGGATGTTCTCCCTCTGCATGCACTATAGATGATATGACCCACCTGACCACCACCGATTAGCAGGTAGGTGGCCCCATGACTAGTGATTGTCCTGTGCCTGGATGTGAGATTGTCCCCCTGCTGCGACTGCCGCTCTGCGATTGATCTTCAGGTGGGAAGTCCACTATAACGATGACCGTTGATGACAGAACCAAAACAGAATCGGACCTCCCCGAGAGTGTTTGGCCCCGAAGATATAACAGATGTTTTTTTTCTGGCGGGTGAAATGACCTCGTTAGGAGACTGTTGTTGCACAGTATAGGTCATTTGGCTTTCTTAAAGAACGCCCCTCCGATGATTGCTAGTTCCCTCACGCTGTGGAATTAGGATTTTAATTTTCCTCACAGCTCTCATTAAAAGTCTCTCGATGGCCGCCGCCGACGCTAAACCGTAGGCGAGTAAACTTTGATTCAAATTTCAGGAATCTTATCCTTTATGGACGCGCCAAGCCCCACGCAGAAACTGTTTTGCTTTCTCCTTTCTGTTGATAAAATGCTTTGGCAAATTCTTGACAAGCTAGTAAACTTGGCCTATTGAGCACAAGTCAGCTCCCTTGAACCCAAATTATAAATTCATCCTTAGTCGCCTCCTTAGCGTATCTGTAAAATATTAATCAAGGAAACTTTCTTGAAAGGCTCCCACTTCTTTTTGGAACTCCACGTCCTCCATGGCTTCCACAATTGGAGGGCCCATTTCTCCCTGCAGTTGATAGGATGCAACAACACCCTAAAGTCTTCATCAGTCACCAAAAAATGTATCCAACCGCTCTTGTGACTTGTTCAAGTTCAATCTTCCCGCCATACTAACGGATCCGGTTCCTACCTTGAACGTTGGTGGACGTAGTTGAGAAATGCATCATGGCTTGGGTTAGCCCTATTTCTGCCCGGTCTAACTGACACTGCTAGTTGCACAGTTGCTTCTCACCACTTGCTCAATGGCGGTGACACTCCTTGCATAAAATTCGGCGGCCACCCAAAGTCGTCGGTGGAAGCACCTCCAACATTCACTAATTTTCTACAGGATCACTTTTGCCCCCTTCCTCCCATTCACCGACTCTGGTGATCATCTCCCTCATCAAGATTCCTACGGCCCGCGTGGTTCCACATGCCCCACGAGCTCCGTAAGTGACTCGCAAGAACTCTCGCGTTGCGTGGTGGCATGGTTTACAAAATGCCATAAAAAAAACAATAAGATAATCATACTCATTTATGATTAAGTCATAACATTTGCTATACCATAAGCATTTTAATAACATGTAGTATATGTTCATGTTACTTCTTCACATTGATAGCACACAATGTTACCCCTTAAATTTTTAGGCATTTAAACCAAACGTGGTCTAACCACCCCACGGCTCATAGGTATTCGATCCTAGAGCTCTGATACCATGTTTGTCACGCCCCGGTCAAACCCAAGACCAGGGCCACGTAAGGCAAACAACTCAACATGTGAAAAGCAAACAAAAAAAAGGACAATACATGTCATTTAATCAGAGTGCGGAAATAATATTACAAACATCTAATTACAACTTAATATGTTTATCAAATTAAACAGCACAACAGCATCCACATGCCTCAAAACTCAGGATAACCCTCGGTACCTGGAAACATCTTGTTTTATAGTAAAGGTTGAGTTACCTGAAAAATTAACAATGAACTATTGTTTCAAGCCAAAACCATGATACATCAATATACTATGAAAACCATGATGCAGTTAAAGTATGCTTTCATTTATATCAAAAGATACTTTTGTTGATTAAATCGTGATTTCTCAAATAACAAGTTTCCCAAAAAAATCAACTTTTCTCATAAGGCATTACTCCAATAATTAGAATAACACACCTAAATCAATACTTAACCAATCCTCATTTGCACTAAGTACGTAAGATAACACCCTGTCAACTTCGACTTTCACCGTGGGCTATGATATTCCCTCCGTAGCGTTGCCATCTAGGACTTTTATTTGTCAACTTTCCGGACTTTCCCGTGGGCTATGAATTCCCTCCGTATTGTTGCCATCTAGGACTTTCATTTGCACTTCCCGAGACTTAACCGTGGCTATATGACATTACCTCGTATCTTTTCAATCTAGGGGGGACTTTATTGTCAACTTTCGGGACTTTCACCGTGGCTCTAACTTCCCTCCGTATCTTTGCCATGTAGACTTTATTCTGTGCTTATCTAAGCCATCTAATTTCGATATATTTTAGCGTGTCATTTCCTAAAGACAATTCTCATTTTTCTCAATTCCAAATTTCATTTTTAACCCAAAGTAATGCTTTTTGGAACTTTTTTATTAACAATTCACTTTCACCAATTATACATAAAAAATCACCTTTATCAATCAATTAGGTCGTCAAATATTTCATAGCATTTATGGTATTAATTTGACCCAATAAAATCTGATATTAAATCAAAATAATTTAAATACAATTTCTAACATTCTATCTTTCAATTTTAGCAAAAAATAAATATGCTCATTCAAAACTAAACTTTTTCCATTTCAAGTTAATACAAAAAATAGTCTCAATAGACTTTATATAAGCTATTAACAACAAAACCCAAAGTAAACCCAAACAAATAACCCTTTACCTCAAATTAAAAATTGGGACACGTCGGATATGAAGGACAGCTTTCCATGAGCTATGATCACGCTTTCAGCTACATGATTGCGCCTGTGAAAAACCAAGAATAAAGGACAACGGAAGGAGATGAACAAGAAGACGATTGGCAGATACAGGACAAAAGCGGGACAAAGGTGTTCCATCATTTAGCACGATGAGAATGGAGTGTTGCAGATCAGATAATGCATGGAACCACATGGGTGTTCCAACATTGTAGCACGATGAGACGAGTGCTCATGGGTTGATGGACCAAGTTCGAAGGAGATGTACCGAAAAAAAAATCTCAGAACAAAGCTTTAATGAGGAGGCTTGTATTGAAACATCAGAGAGGGATATGTGGCGGAAACAACGAGCGGGAGTTCCAGAGGAAGATGGCCCACCATGAAGAGGTAGGAGAAGCGGCCAGAAGAGAAGAGGTCTCAAGAAGGAGGTCACAGAGTCAAGGAAAAGAGCTTAGATGAAGAGGTCAAGGAAGACGCATACCGGCAGATGATGGCGGAGGGCAAATCCAGCGGTCGCACTTTAAGTGTTTTTTTATGCGACCACGAGGGACAAAGAAGAATTGTCCAAGGAACCAAAGCACAAGATCAGTCTTCAGACGGCAGCAACAACATCAATGATGGTATGGATGCGCCGTGTGTTCTCATAGCAGTATCGGTAGAGAAGAGTTCGGATTAGGATTTCTGATTCAGGAAATTGCTTACCATTATGCCAGAGACAGGAGAGGTGTTTTTCTACACAATATATAGTCAATGCGAGGGACTTGTACGGATGGCGAACAACACGACGAAGAGTGGTTAGCAAAGGAACAGGGTCCAGTTACGCATGGCAGACGGGGGAGATCCATTGAAGGTGGACCGAGGGTAAGGCATGTTCATTGAGATGTAAGATTCGAAACGATTGAAGCTTTGAGTAGGGAGAAGAGAAACACTCAGAGTTTCCAAGGAAGGAGGGAAACGAAAATGCTGTTGTAAGGAGAAGGAAGAGTGAAGGGCTATACCAACTGGAGGGGAGTGTACAGACAAGAGGACGCGCTGTCCGAATAGGCCCAATGTACTGCGAAGAAGAATGGAGAGAAAAGCAAATGTTTGCACATAGGCACGCAAGCAAGCGCAGGGATACAGAAAGGATGTCCTGAAGGATCCAGAGTGGTACAGGCAGCGCAAGGGAGATGCTTTGAGAAATGTGAGAGTCTGGCTCAACACGAGAGAAGGTGCAATTGCAACCAATGCAAGGATTATCCATAGAGAAGCTCAGAGGAAGGAGACCAGACTCAATTTAGAGGAGTTGTACAGCGACAGGCGCGAAACGACGCCGAAAACGAGGTCTAGTTCGCTCTATCTATAAGTGACGTGGTCTCTCCAGGTGTGCCCACAGGGAGGAGAGCTGGAGTCACGACGACTTGGGTCAAAGCGACGTACTTGACAGAGTGCAACGGTGGGCGAGAGCGGGCACCTAAGTGAGAAGGTGCAGGACTTCAGTTTGGAGTGCATTCATCAGTGGGAAGTGAGTTGCTAGTGGATTTGAGAGAACGCATCTCGGATATGTATTGTAGATTTTACAGGGGCTGGACAAAAGTTACGGGAGGATAACTGAAGAATTCAGAGTACCCTCCAATGGGCTAGAGGGGCGGAAGGATTGTTGATCCAGCCCAGTGAAGATGGAGGCCCAGCCCAAAACAAGAACAAAATCCCAAGCCAAGAGAAAGCCCAAAGCCCATGGAAGCCCAAGCCCAATCTGAATCGTGAATTCATATTAAAAGAGGTAGAGAGGAAGAAAGAAAGAAGAGAAGAGATAGAAAAGAGGAGGCTCTGACAGTATCTGTCAAAGAAGGCTGCAGAAGAAGTACAGATGGAGGCCACCTCTATTCCCCGAAAGTCTCAAATGGTGGGCATGTATGAGCTTCATGGCTAAGCTCATCTCTCTTCTCTATGGATGAGAGGGTTGTCAGGAGAGAGGAAGAAGAGAGAAGCAGAAATTAGAAAATATTAATCCTTGGGGATTACCGGGAGCACAACCGGCATGTTGTTTCCTGTCGTGCAGAAGGGGCTGGGAGTGAGGGTTGTGTGTTTGAGGGGAGGAGTGCTTATGGTACTAGTGGAGAGCACCGAGGGAGCACGAGAGATCGTGAAGAGAAGTGTGGGCTAGACTTGGTAATGCTGTGAGGAGCCAAGACAGTGAGAGATGGTGAGAGATGAGAGAGTGCTGAGAGGTGAGTGGAGATGAGCTCCTCCCTATTGTAAACTCATAATAATTATTCTTGAGCTAGTTAATTCTGGTTCCTCTCCGTGACGTAGGCAGATTGGCCGAACCACGTATATCTGTGTCTTGTGTGTGTGGTTGATATGGTTAGATGTGACTGGTGACTAGTCCTTGGACACAACAGATGGGGCATTTTTAGAAGGGGAGGGAGGTGCGGCTCAGTGGTAGGGCAGTGGGAGGGAGAGAACGGGAAGAGAAGTCAGAGGTGGCGGTAGTTGCACTAATGGGCCAGGGGGAGGGAGAGGTGGTGGTGGTGGTTGGTGGGGGCTTTTATTTAGAGACGAAATATAGGAGCAGTATCAAATGAAGGTGAGTCTACGATGGTCAGTGGTGGGATTTCACTG
>CM018895.1:26860531-26868031 GCA_009663005.1 Actinidia chinensis | reverse complement strand
TGCTGACGTGCCTTAATGATGGTGGCAACACTCGATGGAGCCCAAGTGGCAAAAGAGGGGTCTCTTAAAGCGGAACTCTGTTCGAAGCGTCCCCACATCCCAATCTTGCGATGAGTAGATTCTGTGCCGTGATATCTCTATTATATAGGGGGCCCCTTGTCCCGCGGTACTTTAGACTCACTATGTACTATTGGACCTGCTCCGACGTCTCACCTCTAGGAGCCTCATAAATAGTGATCGGCTATGTCTAAGAGACTCAAGGTCGTGGACATCGCCAAGGTTGTGGCTCAAAAGGCTGCCACTCCGCTTCAACGGGTGTGTTATATCGGAAGGGTCCGAGGACTACATCGGTATTAAAAGGGCCTTGGAGCTGGGTCCAAGGGAAAGCAGGCTACCCAATGCCGGAGGACAAAAAGGCTTAACATTGGGTACGGAGCGTCTGGAGCTCCAGCGAGGGCCGCCCATTGCTTCAGGAGAGGCAGTGCGGTACAGGCGAAACTCTTGTGAAGCCTCTCGGCGCACCACAGGCTTCAGTGATGGCCAGTGCAGCCACAGACCTGAAAAAGATTCTGGCCGGGGTGATACTTCCGGCGAACAAGGAGAAGGTGGATAGGCTCACCTTTGATCAGGTGGGGTGACAAAGTGTCTCCATGTGCCGCGCCAGTATTGGTCTCCCTAAAGATGTTGTCAATTTCCTATTCAGTGGGTAATTTTAATTCTGTTTGTAGCAGGGGGTTATCTAGGGTCTTTTCTCTCGCGGTAGCAGCAGGGATTTCGCGAGTGCACCCTCAATCAAAAGGCTGTCCTGAATATGCCGAGATGGAAATGGTTCGAGCGCAAATCGGCCATTGAATATGAGGGGCGCCCTCGCCGAGAGAAGGCGAAGGGGAAGAAAGCCACCGAGATGCTGATGCTAGAGACAAGGTCATGCGAAGTTAGAGACGAGGATCGCCAGAGCTGGGAAAAGAGCCAATCTGTTCTCGCAAGCCAAGATCATCGCCGCGTTCAAAGAGTCGGAGACTTTTAGAAGCCGTTGAGGGGATCAACATCTTCTTATGTCGCGAGGCCTTTGACTCTGCAAGAGGCAGCTCGCGACACCAGGTATCCTGACCTCGGCGTCGATCTGGAGGAGTTGAGATGGACAGAAGAGTTCCTCGCTAAAGAGAGGCCGAAGCGGAGCAAAGAACGACGAAGAAGGGGCAGCCAAGGCAGAGGGGGTTTGGCGAAGCTGTTGTCTGACTCCCCTTTTTTTATATATTTGGTTTAATGTACCCGTGGTCTGCGATGATAAATAAAAGCTGATTCGCTTTCCAACTCTGGTCGTTTTCTTTTTGGACTTGAGACCGCGGCATGGATGTGTTCATCTTATTGCTCTATTCATGGTGAAAACGGGCCTGTCAAAAATGTCCCACATCCTAAACGATATAAGCTCTGGGCGACACGAGTATATACGGCGAGCTCGTCGACTGTTGAGATTGAAGATCCTATGTGTAATAAGGGCGTTCTTTCATGGCCTACGGTCTGTAATGGCGACAAGGATACCTCAAGGCCGTTTTGCAACGACAACTGGAGATCTAGAACTTTTACCCCTAGGTGATATAAGATCTTTTGGGCGGCATGTTGCCTTGGTAGTTCAGCTAGGAAGAAATTTGGGAGAGAGCTAGATAGGCGGACGTAGTCATCCAATCTAGATGGTTTCAAATCACAGATAATAGGCTGTTCGCATGACTAATGAACTAACGGTTGTGCAAATGATGGTCCGGACGGGTGGAGCGTGATAGGACTCACTCCAGGAGGCCAGGTGGATGGGAACTTAAAATGCAGAATAGGTTGATTCGGCTGGAACATGGTTTTTTTTTTTTAATGGCGGGAGGGAACGGCGGTTGTCATATCGCGGAAATCGGAAAAACGTCGCGTGATCTAATCGGAACGTCGCGGGAACGCCCATTTTCATTACGGACAGGAATCTTCATCGCCAGAGTCGATGAAGACTAGCCGAGTATCTCGTCGAACAGGAGCTTATATCGTTTAGGATTGTGGAAATTTTTTGGACAGCCCGTTTTCCCATGAATATAGCAATAAGATGAACACATCCATGCCGAGGTAATCAAGTCCAAAAAGAAAACGACAGAGTGGGAAAGCGAATCAGTTTTATTTATTCATCGAAGACACGGGTACAGGTAAAAAAAAAAATAATACAAAAAGGGGAGTCAGGGAAAACACGTTCGCAAACCCCTCTGCCCGGATGCACCTTCTTAGGCCGTCTTTGCTCCGCTGCGGCCTCATCTTTAGCGAGGAACTCTTGGTCTACTCAACGTCCCCTCCAGATCGACGCCTGAGGTAAGGAGTAAGGCGTGAGCGAGCTGCCTATTGCAGAAGTCAAAGCCCATGCCCGAAATAAGAAGATGCTGTCCCTCACGGCTTCTAAAAAAGTCATCCGATTCTGTGAACGCGGCGATGATCATGGCCTGGAGATAGACTTGCTCTTTTCCAGCTTGGGAAAGATTCCTCGTCTATACACTTCGCAATTGACCTTGTCTTAGGATCGCATCCTCGGTGGCTTCTTCCCCTTCGCCTCTCCTCGGCGAGGGCGCCCTCTAATTCAATGGCCAGATTTTGCGCTCGAACCATTTCCATCTCGGCAGATTCAGAGACCAGCCTTTGAGTGAGGGTACACTCGGCGAAAAATCCCTGCGCGACCGCGAGAGAAGACTAAGATAACCCCTGTATAAAAAGAATATTAAAATTACCGCACTGAATAGGACTATGACAACATCTTTAGGGAAAGGAAAAATACCTGGCCGAGGCAGAGCACATGGAGAAACTTGGTTACCACCTGATCAAAGGTGCGCCTATCCACCTTCTCCTTGTCAGCCGGAAGTATCACCCCGGCAGGAATCTTTTCAGTTGTGGCAGCATTGGACATCAATTGAAGCCTGTGGGGCCCAAGGCTTCACAGGAGTTAAGGTTCGCGATGATCGGAATGCCCTCTCCTGAAGACAATGGGCAGGCATCGCGGAGAGCCCAGAAGATCCGATACCAATTTTAGCCTTCTTGCATACCGGAATTGGGCGCGACCTGTTTCCTGGAACCCATCGTCCAAAGGCCTTTTTTTACGGATGAGTCTCGACCCTTCCGAGATAACGACACACTTTGAAGCGGAAAGTGGAAGCCAAAGTGGCAGCCTGTGAGCCCACAACTTGGCGAGGTCACTGCAAATTTGAGTCTCTTAGACATAGCGATCACTAATTTATGAGGCGTCCTAGAAGGTGTGTGAGACGTCGGAGCAGGTCCAATAGTACACAGTGAGGTCGAAGAAAAGTGCGACGGCCTCCCCCCGGGGAAGCCCCCTCTATATAGAGATAATCAACGGCCCCAGACTACTACATAGCAAAGAGTGGGATGTGGGACGCTTCGAACAGAAGTTACCGCATTAAGACATCTTTGCACGTGGGCTCCATCGTGGCATAAGTTCGGACCAATGCCACATCATTAAGGCACGCAGCATAAGAAACAACGTTACGAGTACAATGTTCCATCTCGACACTCGAGTAGGGGGCTACTGATGTGGGGGAAAATATGCCCTATTAATGTTCAAAGTACCTCGCCACCAAGGGAGGTTGGACCTCGCACATACATCAATCCATGAAATCTCATCTCTGTATTTACAATACCAAACGCTATCTCCGAACCTCTTGACAAAGGGTTAAAACGAGTCCGGCATTCCGCATGGAACCTCGCCAGCTATCTCCATTAAGCACGACCAGAGCAAGTGATGTATCCTCTCGACTTTTAGGCACGAGGAGAGGTAGGATACTTGGATTGATCAATTTCCACCGGATCCTATCAATACGCCCATAGCGAGATTTCTCCTCCACGACACGACAATTAAGGGCCAGATACTCTACAAATGGCGAACTCTAGAGGATCTCCCAGATTATGGAGCCCCTCCCCAAGCCGCATTGTCGATGAGCTGAAGTATTAGCACAGTACCGACGTCGCCCAACGGAATCTATCCCAGTCCACCCGGGATTCCGTCTTTTCTTTCTTTTTTATCATGAACAACGGCCCATTACCCGTCTAAAAAAGGCGACTCCCCAATCATTCAAAGGTACGCACTTACAGCCCAACAACTCCACAATTCTCTTCAGAGCCATCTTATTGCTGTCTAGACACCTTGCGTCTGGACTCCACGCCGGAGGAAGTTTAAGCTGCTCGCCCCGGCGCTTGTTTTACTTTGTTCGGTCTTGTGCACTGTGTCGCCCTCCAAAATAATACGAGTCAGTGCCGACTAGGAGACCGAAAGCCAATATTGACTGATTGGAATGCTCGCCCCAGTCACCCAGGTTTTACCATAAACAGGTTTGCGCCGTTAGTATGGGAACGGACAGTTATGAACTTCTATGTACTGCGCAGCCGTTTGTTAACTAGACCATCAAGTTGCCATAGGGTGACCATCACCGTGCCAGAGGTAAAACAAGTCTTAGTGCCGGAGGTGATCGTCACTCAGGCCAGAGAAGATTATAATCGCCAAACCCTCCGTGTTTTTTATTTCGCCAACATAAAGAACGCCCATTCATTGAAAAATAGATTATAAAGAGTCTTTAAATAGCCATCGAGGATTTCGCACAAATCAAGACAGAACGCTCCATTTTCATTTTAAACATGATAAGGCAAACTTGAGCGCCAGTACAGATGTCCGAGCAACGTCAACAATTGTCAATCATTACGATATGAAAGAACATCGCTGATCGCCAATTCCGCAAAATTTTCAAATGTATCTCGCCTCCAAATGTTTCACCTCGCCCGAGGGCTCACAGGTGGTTTCATCTTTCACCTCGCGCTAAGGTGACTCACCGTGGCTCACCTCGCCCAATGGTGCAAAAAGGTTTTCACCTCGCCCCTAGGGCTCACGGTGCTAACCTCACCCAGGTGTTTGACCTCCGCCAAAAGGGTTCAAAAGGTGTTCACCGCTCGCCCATAGGGGCTCCACACAGGTATTCACCTCCGCCAAAAGGTGTTCACCTCGCCTAAGGTGCTCACCTCGCTTAAATGGTTCAAAGTTTTCACCATCGCCCATAAGGGCTCACAGGTGTTCACCCGCCCAAGTGCTCAACTCGCCCAAAAGGTTCAAAAGGTGTTTCACCCTGTTCACCTTCGTTCACCTCGCCCATAGGGCTCACAGGTGCTCACCTTACCAAGTTTGACTCGCCATAGGCCTCACAAGTGTCACCTCGCCAAAGGTGTTCACCTCGTCCATAGGACTCAAAAGTGTTCACCTCGACTAAGGTGCTCACCTCGCCAATGGTTCAAAGGCTTTTCCACCTCTCTCATATTGCTCACCTCACCCCCATGTGTTGACCTCGCCCAAAGGGTTTCAAGGTGTTTTCACCTCGCACCTCGCCTATTAGGGCTCACAGGTGTGTAGTTCATCTGCCAAAGGTGTGCACCTCGCCCATAGGGCTCAAGGTGTTCACCTCGCCAACAGGTTTCACCTCGCCCATCGGGTTCAAAGTGTCCCCCGCTAAGTGCTCACCTCGCCCAATGGTTTAAATTAAAGTGTTCACCTCGCCATAGGGCTCAACCCACCGGGTGTCAACCCACCTCGCCAAAGGTGCTCACCTCACCTCACCTCGCTCAAAGGTTTCAAGTTTGTTCACCTCGCCCCTAGGGCTCACAGGTGCTCACCTCAAACCCAAGGTTTGAACCGTGCCCAAATGGTTCAAAAGGTGTTCACCCAACCCGCCCATAGGGCTCACAACAACAGGTGTTCACCTCGCCAAAAGTGTCACCTCAACCTCGCATAGTGCTCACAGGTGTTCCCTCGCTCAAAGGTTGCACCTCGCCCAGGTTCCACCTCGCCCAAAGTGCTCACAGGTTGGTTCACCTCGCCCATAGGCTAACAGGTGTTTCACCTCGGCCAAAGGTTTTCACCTCGCTCAAAGGTGTTCACCTCGCCTAAGGTGGCTACTCGCCCAAAGTGCTAAAGGTTGTTCACCTCGCCCGAGTGCTCACCTCGCCATAAAGGGCTCACAGGTGTTCCCCGCCCAAGGTGTTTCACTCGCCCAAAGGGCTCACAAGTGTTCACCTCGCCCATGGTGCTCATAGGTCTCACACATTGAGGACATTGACATGGGGGCGAGAGAATAAGAAACCTCAAGGTTGAGTGAATTATTCGCCGATTATGCATTTCTTCTCCAAAAGTCAAATCACTAAGAGAATTATCACCAATCACCAGTGCCACAGGTGATCATGTCGCCAGTGTTGAGGAGATCATGTCCGCAAGCCGCCAAGGTGACCTTTATCACACGCTTGGATGATCGCCAATTTTGCCAAAATAGATCGTCGTCAATTTACTTCATTTTGCCGAACGATTTGTTACTCGATGAACCAAGTATTTTACCTTGGCATCTCGAGTAGGGGGGCTACTGATGTGGGGTAAAAAAATAGCCTAGTGAAAGACCATCGCCATGAGGACTTATTCTCCAAAGGACTCTCATTCCTTGAAGTCACCACCGTGAGAACTCCAACCATCACAACTCCTATAATTATGGATTGTTCTCCAATATCAACCTCCTACATTATCCCAATATATTGGGATATCCTCCATACTTATCCTTCCAAGGATAACGCCGTGATCCACGGACATGGCCATTACTCCACCTATATAAGGCCGATCCCCCGTCATTATAAGTTACATGATAATAATTTAACTCTGGCATATAGACTGATAGCATTGTTTGTTAATTGCTAGCTTTTTGATCGCTAATGGTCTGATTCTTACGCCGGAGGGGTTTTATTGGCCTCCCCCCCCCGGTAACTTTTGTTCATTGCTGCCAGGTCTCCCGAGTTGTGGCCGAGAATCCATACCGAGGTAAAAGAGCAATAATTGACTGTTGGTTGCTCTCCCAGATTTTTACCACAACATGCTTTAAAGAATGGTTCCAACGATCACGTCAAACTCTGATAATTTCCCCAAAACTATACTCCATGTTACTCCTCTCCGTCTCAGCGGCAATTGAAGTTCTCGACCGGAATACTCTACTTTGCATATAAGAGAAAATTACAAAAAGAATCCTAGGGTTTTACCCATATAACAAATTAAATTCTATAATTTTAATTTGATCACAATTATAGACATTTATCAATCTTTGTCCACCTAAGATTGAGAAGCAAAAGGTTATTGACAAAAAAATCAGAAAACAATGTTGTTCAATGCGTCCTCCCTTTTAAAGCCTTAATCAATCAAATTATAACATATTTTTAAATAAATTTATGTCACATTTTCAAAGTTTTACATGCAAAATAAGTCCGAATGGATCGATTAAGGCCTTAAAAGTAGATAAAATCAATTCTTTACCTTTTCTCCATTTATAGGTGTTCATATAAAGGGAATTCACAATAACAAGATATTATTCAATTTGATATTCACGTATTGATATTCTAAGATGAGCTCATAGTCCAAAGGACTATTTCTCCATAACACTGATATACTCCTGG
>CM018895.1:26748031-26753031 GCA_009663005.1 Actinidia chinensis | reverse complement strand
AAAGTTTAAATTTTTATGAGGCTACAAAGAATTTTTCAGGTTCAATAGAATCACCCCATTAATTAACAAAGAACACTACAAAATGGGGGTTAGGAAAAAAGGATGCAGTTTACATTTTGTGCTAGGTTGTCCAAATATATATATATATATATATATATATATATATATATATAGATATCCCTGCATTTTCATTATCACCTTTAACTGGTTAATTGTTTAGAAATAATCATTAACTGATTACGATGAAAAATATAGGGTAAATACCATTACATTTTGCATCCTTACACTCGGACCAAAATCTCACTTTGCAACATTTATTTTTAATTGTGTTAGTCAACTTTTTTATAAGTGTTATCCTTCCGTCACCTCAAAATGAAAGGGGTGATCTCGTAGCTCTTGGTATGTGACTATGCATTGAGGGAGAACCTAACCTCATACTCGAGAGATGGATATCCCCACATTGATAAGGGATGTTAGGATTCTTGAGAAGAGAGGAGTATTCGAAGATCCCATAGCTAGTCCTTATATATTTCGTTCAATTAAGATTATCGTGACCTCATTTTGTAAGATCGTGACTCAAAGGAACAAAATGACACTGGATCACCAAGTATAAGAAGTTGATGACACAATTGAAGCAAAAAGTACAAAGTGAAACCTGCAGCTAAGTAACGTATAGGGTACAAAATATAAGTTATCCAAAAGAAGTACAATAATATCTAACCATGTAGCAATATAGTAAAGCTGAATGGTTAAAAAAAAAAATTGCATATAACTTGTGAAAACTAGATGCCAAAATATAATAAATGAAGCCAGGGGATTTTCATTGGACAATCAAACCTCATACACAGAATTCTAAACAACAAAGTTCAAAGAATACAAAAATAAATTCACATAGTTCAATGGTTCACTTAAATGAGAATCTAAGAAAGACACTGTCCTTAAAAAAAGAAATATTGCATAACAATTACGAGGGAATTGCATTTTAAGAAACGAGTTCCGACCCACTTCTCTAGCGCAGACGACCGGACTTCTGACTTAAAAAAAGAAAAAACATCGAGTCAATAATCACAATTAAACAATGGTATGAAAAATGATATATAGTGATCTCGAAAAGTTAGTAGTTGACCGTGATGATTATATTAAAGTTTGTGAAGAGATTACACAGAAAAAAATGGTAAACTTCACCATTAGGTCCTATTAGTTTGATACTGATACTTGACCCTTATAATTTTAATTTAAACAACTAAACCTAGAGTTTTAATTTGATTTCAATATAGTTCATCCATCAATATTCATTTACAATATTCATTTACAATATAAATGGAAAGGAAACATGAAAACTCATGTGGCCCTTTTTAGAGACCAAAATAAAAAGAAATTTTTTCACAAAGAAAAGAAGAAAGAAAGAAAGAAAACAAGCGCAAAAAAAACGGAGACTCGTATATCGTGATTATGTGACCACTTTATGTGTTGGAATTTTGTTCGATTTATCATGTGGGAGGACGGGCCCGAGTATCGCTTTGTAGAGAGTGTTTATGAACGGGGAGCATACATGGAAAATGCAGAGGGGCAGCTACCTTTATCTCTCAATCAAGCACACTGACCTAAAACCATTCGTCTAGTTATTGTGACGCAATGATGGAGATTCGATAAACATTCAAGTAGAGAAGGATTGTTACCAAAGCACTTGCTACAGAACGATGAGGAAGCGGGTACTTTACGTTTAAGTGAAAAAAAAGGACTTTAATGGTACTGTGTTTGGCGAGCAAGTGATTTGAGTGTATTGTTGTTGCATGGTTTAATTGTCACAAGGGTAGTAAAGGAAAAAAAAGAAAGAAAAGAAGCTTTGGGATTGTATAGGCCAAAATGGTCTTAATTTATAATTGGTCCATAGATAGCAAAATTCACCTCGTAAATAAAAAACTTTTCATTGGAGTAAATCAGACAAAAATATATCTTATCACTCTCACAACCCTCCCCGGTTCTTACGGTAGCCCACCACAAAGCCGAACAAACGAACAAACCACTTACAGGCCTGGGGTGGTCATTGAAGACTTTTTGGCTGATCATGTGTTCAGGGAGATCAACGAGGAAAAATGAAAAGGGGAGCGGGGGGGGGAAGAACAGTGGTGGAAACAGACTAGGGACGGCTGAGGCGCAAAAACAAAGAACATAGACAAACTTCGCTACTGGAATAATTTTCGTGAACTGAAAGATAGTGTATTGTGTTGACCAAATGACGAAATACTGACAGGACAATATCTATTTGAGGTTAGCCATAAAATTGATCTATTTGGTTGCATTGCATGGAGAGGAGCGGAGGTGGGGCAGCAACGTCAGTTAGGCGATCGATGGTGGCGGCAAAAAAAAATTTTCAAAAAATCTCACTAAGTGAGTAGTAAAATCTAGGGAAATAACAAAAGTATACTTTTCATTAGAATTATTAGTGAGTTCTATGATATTCTAGTTGGACAATAAAGTCATATTCTCATAAATGTACAAATTAGTTCAACCTAATAAATGCATTTTATTCATTTTGTGCCTTATCATTTAAATATGAATGTTATTAGATTGTAAAGATTGCTTTTATTTTGATTTTTAAAAATTTTAGATATTCTGATTTACTGAATAATCTTTTTTTTTTTTAAATTAACATGTGTTGTCCCACTTGGCTTTGCGGTTTTAATAGTAGCTGCATTCAGTGAACTCGATTTTCATATTTTAATATGACATAATATTGGAATTAATTATGGAAATAGGTTTTGTAATTTTAAAATAATAATTAAAAATAAATAAAAGTTGGTTATCGAACACATATTTCACAAGTAATGAGAAGTTTAAAATTAAAATTCACCTTACCAAAACATTTACTAATATGTAAGGTGATTATAATTGGTTATAAAAATAGATTCATATTTTAGTAAAATAGTAAAGCTGTAAAATATCAAAAATCTATGAAGACTTGAACTTATTGGCTGAAACTTGATGGAACTCAATAGTCATCTCGCTTGAAAAGTACCCCAATTTGGTAATTTTCCACTTTTTCATTGAAGCCACATTAATTCATATAAAAATTTTGTATGAATTATTTGTTTGCATATTTATTGTTTATTGTATAGTGTCACTTACTTGGAAATTAATACGCTTCGTGCTAGATTATGGAAATTGAGCAATGATCCGAGACTACCTTTCGATTGAAGAAGGAAACCGTCGTTGGATCAATCTTGTGGAGGAGAAGACCACACATGGTAGGACACAGGAGTCTTTGCATTTCAGCTTCCAGGTCTGGATGAAATCTTCCTTCTTCAGCATCTTGCTCATCAAAGTGTTTTTGCAAGAATCGATTAATTTTTTTTTTTTTCTCTTTTTTGCATGTTATCAACAAAACCAACGCAAAATTAGATACGATAGGAATTCCAATCTCCTAGAAACATGGACACGTTTTATCTAATATGGGATCTAGAGAAAAAGATTGGACCAGAGTCGTTTATGAATTCTTCTACACACACTTTTTAATTTCAACAAATTAGAGTCCTAAATTTTTAAACCGTCCTCGTAACTTGAATATTAGTCGCTCGATTTATGTAATTTGATGGCTAAATGGGAATGACGGGAGAAAACGAGTGGATTTAAAGCCAAGCATTAATTTACAAAACACCTTACCAATGTTTCAGAAACCTTTAAATTCGTATTCTAATTAAATCCAAAGCTTTTGCAATTTCTTATTTTCTTTCTCGATCTTGATATGGTAAAATATTAAATTACACGTAACAATCCATAGTTTTACTAAAAAATCTCTCTTTGGCTCCTTCATTGTGTCACGATGATTGTAAATGCCTTATACTTAAGCCAGTGCAAAGGCACGACTGAGGCAAGTGGGGTCAATCAATCTCATTAGAAAAAATTATACTATATTTTTAATTAGAATTTAGGCATAATTATATTTGACTTCCAAAAAAAATAATAATATGTATATAAATTTTATAATTCTCTAATTTTGGACTCGCTCAACATAACCAACCTTAATCTATTTATCCACCACGAGTAGTGTGAGATGGAACTGAATGTGTCATGATCGGAATAACTAAAAAACTGAAAGGTGGAAATGTTAAATTTTGATAAAAAAAGGCGGAGTGAGAAGACATGGGAGTACGTACTGACTTTGCAGCTTTCTTGATTGGACGCTTATAATCTGCCAACCCGAGGACTGAGCTTTCTTGGCAAAAAGAGAGGCGCTTTCTTTGGAATGAAGATGAAGATCGCTCTTCTTTGCTGTAATCTGGCTCATCTTGCAGCAATATCCTTTGCGATTCACTTCAGAATCGGCGAGAACAAGTCCGCCAGTGTAAGCCTCTCTCCTTCTTGTTCCCACCATAATCATCCTAGTCCTTCGACTCGAAACCCATCTCCATAAAAGTGCTATTTTTCATCCGAAATGCCGCGAACCCGAGGCGGATGAGTTTCGTCCTCGTCCCATCCCTTGGAGCGTTTCTCGTAGCGAATTCGTATAGACCCCGTTATTCTTCGTCGTCGCACGATTCATTCCTTCTTTTCAACGACTCTTGGCATACTATTTTTGGATTTCGAATTGGGTGAACGGGATCACAACAGAACGTCCGATCGTTGAGGAGACCTTCTCTCCAACCGTCAACCAAGGTCGGCGAGTGTGACTTCGTGTTGGAGCAGCATGGTGTCTCTGTTCTTTAGGCTGTTTCTTCCCATTTTGTTTCAAACCCATCTGTAAAATCATGGATAATTCTTAGAAATATAGAAGAGTAGTGTGAAAATTGGCAGGGAATGATGGATTTGTATTAAAATGAAGAAAAAAAAGAACCTTGGGATGAACTTTGGATGTGGACCAATTTGAAGATCGGAGAAAGTTAAAGGAAAGAGTTACAAGAAGGATCATAATTGGGGTACAGTAAGTGCGGGGTGGAAGTGAGGAGTTGTAGATGATGAGCGAGTACGTCTGCTTGGAGCAAGGCATGGAAGTATGCCAA
>CM018895.1:26743031-26745531 GCA_009663005.1 Actinidia chinensis | reverse complement strand
TTTGCAGATTTTTCTAACACCGTGTCAAATTTAAAGTTGTTAGTCATTTTAATTCGAACCTTCAACTATATCCAACAGACGTGATCTTATTATCATTAAATGGACGGCAAGCATGTACCACGGTCCCTAAACACAATAATAATGTGTAGCTTATGACATTGGACAGACTTAAGGTCCAGTAAAAAGGTCAGTAATTAAATTAATCAATAGACAAAATTTGAAAAGTGGATGATGATTGGAAGTGGACAATCATTGTAACCTCTACTTAGATTGAAACATTCCCTTTGGTATTTTATGCTCAAAATTGTAAAATTGGATAGCGTAACGGGAGAAAGTCCCAAAAAACAATGTTCCAGCAAGATTCTATTGCACAATGTTGGATGGCTAAGGAGGAAGCAGGATTTTTCTATAACAATTTTTATTAAGAAAGCAAGAATCATTAATGTAAAGAAATAAATGTTAGTTCAGTCCATCTAGATGAGTTCAAGCGCCACATAGTTAGGCCCAAGCCTGATTGGCTCACGTGAAGTCTCAGTGTGAGAATGAAACTCTCGAGTTAAACTGGAGTCTTGAAGAGTAATTATCTCTTAGGTAGAATAGGAAAGCAAGTAATATCTTATGAAAGTCTACTACCTTGTCTTACCTGATCTATCGAATGAAGAATGATTACAAAATGAGGAGATGCATCTCGCTTGACTCACTCTCCCACAAATTCTCTCTTGTTCTGTTGTTGTATGCTCAGCTCTCAGTCACCTTTTTCACCGCTTACACCAAATAAATATCAAGCACCTCAATGGGGAAGAAACTAGGATGGATAAGAGAGTTGGTAACTTGCGTTGCCGTTGTTGTTTTATAATAAAACTGAAAATTTGAGTTGTTTATGTTCTTTGTGTATGCAAACAGCACTAAGTAAAAATAAAAAATATGTTATTTAATCTGCGATGAAAGGAATCCACCGTCGCGTTGAGATAGAGTATCAGCTTACTATTGCACGCACAGTCTGTTCACACGTCCGAAAGAGGTTTCACGCACTAGCCCATGTTGTCACGACACCAGCCCAACATATGCACAACGGCACATGCCATGTGCCCACGTGGACACATCTAGGTGTAGCGCCACATTAGCAAAGAATATTCCAAGGATTTGTAATAATTATAGTTTTAACCCCTGAGTTTCTGATAATTATAGATTAGTCCCCATATTTTTTTAATAATTATAGATTGGTCCCTAGAGGTAATATTAATTATAGATTGGTCCTTTAAGTTTCAAATATTTATAATTTGGTCTTAAAAGTTTTTAATTTTGAAAGTTTAGCCTTTTTGAGATTTCTCAGCATTCCGAATTTATTTGCGAGGTTGGTTTTTACATACTTTGCTTCTATTTGAGAGAAGTAAGCTGATAGAAAATAATTGGTGGCTATGTCATGCTTTCAGCCTACGAATAGGCATTGTGGAAACTAGGATGGAGGTGACTCCTATCTGTTAGTTTTGTTCAGGGATTTATGATTTCATTGGCGGAATCAAGGAGATTAAGTCACGCAGGACGAAGGCTGAAGAATGGACGAAAATAAAGAAGAGCGAATAGAAGACGAGTTGGGCTGAGTAGCGATAGTGGCATTGGACATGACAGATGTTCCATATGGAGCATTAGCAAGACCGGTGCTTTAACGTTGTGATCAAATTTTGATGAAGAAAGAAAAGCTTCGCAAATTGGGAAACGACCATCTCAGAACAAAGCCAGTATTGAGGCAGAAAGACTTGTGAATTTGAAAAATTAGAGAGAGACGACAATGGCGGACAATATACCGAGCAAGTTACCCAAAAAAATTTGAGTCAATTTAGTTGATCAGTCGAGTGGACCTATAGTTACAGGAATGAGAGCAGGGCCCTACTGTTATTTAAATCTTTACTAGAAAAGTTGGGAGACAATTAGTGGGTTTCTCTCAGCAATTCAGTGCCAAATGAGAAGTTGACTATAAATATGGTCGAGGATGCCTTATTCATTGAAGAGGCACAACAAAGAGAGATGGGTACGGCGGATAGTGATGATTCACGAGCCCTAGTCTTAGAGGGAAGCAGAAAAAAGAAGTGAGCGTCAAGATGAAGTATATCATCAAAAGTACCGGCAGAGAGGACTACCGAGGTCACAATTGAAGAGGTCGTAAATTTTTATGTGCTTTTATTGAGATCACTGAGTATCAATCTTTTTCTCAGAGACGCATAACTAACTCAAACAAACATCTAACGATCGTAACTAGAAGTATCTTTAGTTACTTATGTATACAATAAAATATTTTGAAGCGCTTTTTGACCAATTACACACTATTTCTTATAATTTAATATGATTCTATATGCTATGATTAGAATTCTGTAGCATAAAGAAGCAATTAGCTTGCCGCCTGGCTTCTCTTTTGTGTCATGTGTCCATTAAATGAAAAAGTCTACAAAAATTATAATGAATAAATATCTGGCTCCGCTAATTGAACGCGTTAGAAAAGCTT
>CM018895.1:26718031-26720531 GCA_009663005.1 Actinidia chinensis | reverse complement strand
AAATATATGTGTGTGTATATATAAGTATATAATTTGAAAATATTATGGTTGAGAATTGTATTAAAAATATTTAATGAATACAATGCTAATAATAATGTTCAATTATTGGTATCTAACCTATATTTGTGTTGGTGTGTGCTCTGTGTGTGAGAGAGAAGTTGGCGTGGCATGCTTTGGTAGCAACCGTAGCATGTACGAGAGGAGAGAGAGAAATTGTTGTTTTTATGTGTGTTAGTGACTTTTCGGAAGCGTTAAAGTCCTTGAGAATATTTGGGGAATAAAAAGCTTGGCGGGTTTCGAATGGTTAATTGATTTGCTCATAAATTTTGGACTTATATATATTTAATTAGTGGATGGTAGACTTAAGTGCCCCTAAATTTTAAGGAACAAACCGAGAGTTGACCAATGTTTTAAGAAGTGTAATTTAGAGAACAGGGGAGAGGGTAGATCACATAGGAGGGAGTGAGGAAGTCGTCCGTATTTAGGAAAATAGATATATCAATATTTTTTTCCGCTTAAAAACTTGAGAGAGTATCACATAGAACTATATTGCATATGGATTTTGACATTAAATATTACTTAGTATTATAGCATAGATTATATGAATTTTGACATTGAGTTTGAGAGTTTTATAATGATAAATTTTAAAAAATTAATTAATAAAAAGAATTTAAAATTACATCCTCCATGTTGAGAATTATAGTTATACAAACTATATATATATATATATATATATATTAGTTTAAATATTATAGTTTTTGCCAACAATGCCATGAATTGTTGGGATATGTGATTCCTCAGCCAGCAAACCAAACTCTCTCGGTTGTAAATTGTACATGTAAAACTTTTTTGTGTTTTTTACTAAAAGAATGCTATCCGCACCCAATTTCGTCGTGCATTCATGATGAACATTCTTTATTCCAACCCAAAAGACAACCAACGAATGAAGGATCTGAAGGGACAATCATTAATATGAATTACTTTCCTAATCCCGGCCCAAGGTACAAACAAATTTGGAAAAAAGGAATCCATCGAAGAGTGCTTTGTATGCTATTTCACTCTTGTTATAGGATAGATTCAGACCAATGGACCACCATCCAGTGGTATTAATTGACACCATGAAATCTCACACTTGCAACAAAATTAAGTTTTTATGATGAACTTTTTCTGCATTTTGATTAAAATTTTATATTTTTTAATTTAAAAAAAAAAAAAATTTTTTACCATACATGAAAAACTCAAAACTCAAAATAACTAAAAAATCTCGCATGTGTATGTATACATTGGGCCGGGCTGCTGCCCAATGGAAGGAAAAACGTGAGGGGCTAATTTGGCCCTTGAACCGTTGGACGATCCAAGTCTCAAGTTGGACCAACCTATAGACTGACAGCAAAATCTAATTTTTCTTTTCTTTTTCCATCCCTCAGTTTCTTTTTCTAATCCTTTTCATAATTTATTTTTTTTAATGCTTGTGAGTGGGAATCTAAATTCAATCCGAACCTAATAGGCTCACGATCCACGAGGTCACCAATTTTGTTACGATTAGGTATTTTGAATCCATTTGTACGCGGATACGAATAGATGCAGGAACTTACTGTATGAAAATATTTATCGAAACATACTTATAAGAAATCAATACTAAAATAATGTGTGAAAGTAATTTAAATTATATATTTAATTTAGTTGTAAAATTATTGTAACTAATTATCATACAAAACATTACAAAAAATAAGAAAATTAGTTGGATCAAGTCGAGTGTTCAACACTCTTTCCTTAAGACATATCGCCCCCCACACAGGTGCTCATGGGTCTAACAGTCGTCTATATCTCCAGATAAAAATGATCACGACACAGAATAAGTAACAATTACTTATTCAGTTCCATGGATGCAAACTTTAAATTCTACTCTCCCATGTACAATTGAATATGATATCAAATGGATAAATCAAGAGAATTTTGTCTATTCTATACAGAATTATGACATTAAATTTCATCAAAACCTACATCGTTTCTAAGATAAAATCATATTCATGATTATAAATGACCATATTTTTTACACAACCAAATAGGATGTTCCAACTGTAAAATTTCTATAACAGAAGAAATACAGTAACACATAAATAAAGTATGAATCAATTTTCACAAAAAGTTTTTACACACAGATAAAAAAGACATACATAAATTTCGTAAATCCACACCATTAATTAATCAAAACCTGGAATAGCAAATCTGCATAAATATCTGGAACAGTCGCTAAATTTGATGAACAAAAAGTATTTTTTGTACAGTTGCTGAAAAAAAAATTCGATCAAAAACTTCGTTGGAATTGATGTCAGAGACTCGCCGAAATCTGGGTAGTGCCTCGTCTTCTTTAGAGAGAGAGAAAAGACAATCGTATTTTTCTATGTTTTTTTTCCACACTAAGAACAGAGAAAAAATATTTCTATTTATAAAAATATTCGCACCCTTTCGGTACCAGCCAAATGCAACCTTAGGAAAA
>CM018895.1:26605531-26608031 GCA_009663005.1 Actinidia chinensis | reverse complement strand
ATATGACAAATAAAAAACAAAAAAACAAAAAACAAAATAAAAAAATTAAATATACAAACACAAAAAAAAAACTTAATTCCCAATCATAATAAACACAATAAAAAATAAAATTACATATTAAAAAAAAACTAAACAAAAGGGTAAAAGAATATCAAAAAATTAGATCAAGATCAACAATCACAAAAAATAAAATCAAAAATCATACTACAAGAGTGAAAAAATCATGAAAATATGAAATAAAACTATATATTCAAAAAAAACTAAACAAGAGAGGGAAAAATTAAGAAACAATAGGGATATAAATTTATAAAGAGAAAAAACGAAAAATTTCATTAAAAATACAAATGAGCAAATAATAAGAAAACAACGTAAAAAAGAAAGAAAAAAAAAACTTGAATCAAAGATCACAAAAGCAAAATCGAAAATCAACTAAAAGAGGGGAAAAAAAATTCAGATTCAAAAAACAACTAAATTAAAAGAAATCAAATGACTTGAAAACCAAACAAAAAGTTTTATTAAAGATAGAAACAATCAAAATAAGAAAATCACGAAAAAAGATAAAAAAATACTTTGAATCAAAAATAAAAACAAAACAAAACTCTAAATCAAACTCAAAGAGTGAAAAATAACATGAAATGATGAAATAAAATTAAATATACAAACACAAAAAAAAAAACTTAAATTCCCAATCATAATAAACACAATAAAAAATAAAATTACATATTAAAAAAAAACTAAACAAAAGGGTAAAAGAATATCAAAAAATTAGATCAGATCAAACAATCACAAAAACTAAATCAAAAATCATACTACAAGAGTGAAAAAAATCATGAAAATATGAAATAAAACTATATATTCAAAAAAAACTAAACAAGAGAGGGAAAAAATAGGAAACAATAGGGATATAAAATTATATAGAGAAAAAACCAGAAAAATTTCATTAAAAATACAAATGAGCAAATAATAAGAAAACAACGTAAAAAAGAAAGAAAAAAAAAACTTGAATCAAAGATCATAAAAGCAAAATCGAAAATCAAACTAAAAGAGAAAAAAAAAAAGTTTTCAAATTCAAAAAACAATTAAATTAAAAGAAATCAAATAACCTTGATAACTAAGTAAAAACTTTTATTAAAGATACAAACAATCAAAATAAGAAAACTACAAAAAATGATTAAAAAAAATACTTTGAATTAAAAGTCAGAAAAAAACAAATCTCTAAATCAAACTCAAAGAGAGAAAAATAAAATGAAATGATGAAATAAAAGTAAATATATAAACACACACAATAAAAAAAAAAAACTTGAATTACCAATCATAAAAAGCAAAATAAAAATAAAACTACAACAAAAAAAATATGTAAGCATGAAATAAAATTACATATTAAAAAAAAAAGAAACAAAAGGGCAAAAAAATATCAAAAAATTAGGTATGAAATGAGGAAAAAAATAACATAAGCTATATATTATGTTAAATAAAATAAATAAGCTAAATATATAAGTTAAATATATAAACAAATAAAAAAACTTAAATCAACATCAACAATCATAAAAAATAAAATTAAAAATCACACCACAAGAGCGGAAAAATCATGAAAACATGAAATAAAACTATATATTCAAAAAAACCCAAAACAAGAGAGGGAAAAAATAGGAAACAATAGGGATATAAAATTATAGAGAGAAAAAATAAAAACAAATTATTAAAAATACAAATGAGCAAATAATAAGAAAACAACGAAAAAAAGAAAGAAAAAAAAGACTTGAATCAACGATCATAAAAGCAAAATAGAAAATCAAATTAAAAGGGGAAAAAAAAGTTTTCAGATTTAAAAAACTACTAAATTAATAGAGATCAGATGATCTCAAAAATCAAGTAAAAAGTTTTATTAAAGATACAAATGACAAAAATAAAAAAACCACAAAAAAGGATAAAAAATAATACATTGAATCAAAAATCAAAAACAAAACAAAACTCTAAATCAAACTCAAAGAGAGAAAAATAACATGAAATGATGAAATAAAATTAAATATACAAACACAAAAAAAAAATTGAATTACCAATCATAAAAAGCAAAACAAAAATAAAACTATAAAAAAAAGCATGAAATAAAATTGCATTTTAAAATAAAACTAAACAAAAGGGTAAAAAAATATGAAAATATAGGGATGAAAAGAGATAAAAAAAAATAATAAGATAAGATTAATTAAATATAGAAATAAAAAAATTAAAAAAACACGAAAAAAGATAAAAATAAAATAAAACTTAAATTAAGATCAGTAATCATAAAAAATAAAATCAAAAATCGCACTTAAAAAAGCGAAAAAAAGCAGGAAAGCGTGACATAAAACTTTATATTAAAAAAAAACTAAACAACAGAGGAAAAAGTAGGAAACAATAGCAATATAAAATTATAGAGAGAAAAAACGAAAAAACTTCATTATAAATTCAAATGAGCAAAAAATAAAAATCCAAAAAAAAAAAGTAAGAAAAAAATAAAGCA
>CM018895.1:26558031-26563031 GCA_009663005.1 Actinidia chinensis | reverse complement strand
CTTTTCAAAACAATGGGCCGGGATCCCAATCCAAAGTTCCAAACTACAATGGCGGTCTAACGCAAATTATTGTGTATAAATACTCCCAATTCTATCGGGAAAGCTATTTTGCGCAGAGAGCGAGAGGAGCCAGTGCGAGAGAGATGGCGATGGCCGGGCGATCAGTAATCCAAGAACCGATCTGCACCGTGTTGGTGAGAACTTCTTGTTTCAAAACTAAGTTTAATATATCCCTAATTTTCTTCAAGTTATTCGATTAATTATCAATTCAAGGTGAGATTGACGAATGTGTGAATTCCTTGCTTTTCTTGATTAGTTTGATTGTCTGTCTTCGAGTTCGTGAGCTACTTTCTTTCGTTCGTTCTTTGAAGGTTCTCGGTTCTTGAAAGCGTTTTCGGAGTTTCACTGAGCGGCTTTGAACCGATCTGCATCGTGTTGGTGAGAACTTCTTGTTTCAAAACTTAGTTTAATCTATCGCTAATTTTCTTCAAGTTATTCGATTAATTATCAATTCAAGGTGAGATTGACGAATGTGTGAATTCCTTGCTTTTCTTGATTAGTTTGATTATCTACCTTCGAGTGTGAGCTACTTTCGCTCGTTTGTTCTTTGAAGGTTCTCAGTTCTCTCACTCCTTTAAGGCTCTCACTGAAACCCTCTCAGTGAAACTCTGAAAACGCTCTCAAAGATTCGAAGATTTTATTTATTTTATTTTATTTTATTTGTGTTTTTGAATATAATACTGTTTGTATTGTAACATTATGGAAGTGACTTACCTAAAGAAGATATGGGTAACGATTGGTGGAGATGGGATGGAACTGTGTTATATCATTGGTAGAGTAGGATTTTGTTGAAAATAATTTGTTGATTTGATTGTAATTATTTGAGTTAGAATTTTGAGCCAACTATTTTGTGATATGTCTAAATTATCTCGGGTTCAGTAAAGTTGGAGGCCCTAATTTCCATTTGATTTTGGAACACATTTTGTTTGCGTTAGTGAAACTTCTTTTCTTACGGTACAATCAGTTACTTTCAACTAATGTGATTTGGTTAAGTTTGGCCTTTTTTATTCTGATATTGTAATTTTCTTTGGTCTTCTCAGTATTGTAATCTATATCTCCGTGACACCAGAGATATTTTCAGAGCAAAGTTTTGGATGATTCTGCTTTAAAATCTGGTAAAAGTGTAAATCTTAATTCAGTTTCGGGGATTTGAGTGTAAATTAAGAGTATTGAGTTATGTTTATTGATTACAAATTTGTGATGGTGTAATTTCTAAATTTTACATAGCATGATGTAACTATTTTTTAAATGGTTTTATAACTGCTTGATGAACCTTTCCTGATCATTTTGTTGATGTTCTTACCTTTTTCCTTTTGTGTAGTTTGGGTCCGGAATTTTGGAATATTGGATGAATCTTGTTTTATCATTCTGCTGATGTTGTTGCCGTTATTCTTTCTTTTTTGTATAGTTTGACTCCAGAATTTGCGATATTCTTCTTAGTCTGTGTTACTGTTGGATGAGTTGTGGTTGATAGATTTGCTTACGTTATTACCATTTGTCTCCTTTTTGGAGTTTCAATTTAGAATTTTGAATCTTCTTCTTATACGTGATGGATGAATGTTGGTTGATAACTTTCCTTGTGTTGTTATCTTTTGCTCCTGTGTGGTTTGGGTTTGGAATTCTTAATTTCAAATAAACCATGACAAGATAGTGAAATAGCTAAACAATCTATATGTTTATCCTATATGCTAAGCAAATATAGTGAATGTGGCACTATATCGTTAATTTTAAAAATTCTCAAAAAACCATAAAACCTCCATATTTTCACTCTCATTGGCATCTTTTCTACCTCTCCAAAACTCCTGATCCCACCTCTCTTTCATTTAAAACTAAAGGAAACCTGATTCATCATATCATTGAGAAGGGAAATGAGTACTGACGTTCCATCCAAACAAACAAAGAGCAACCTGGGTGAGGTATATCAAACTTTTCACATTTTTTGTCTTCTATTAACAGGCTGATTTGATATTTGATTCAATGGGTCGCATTGTTTTTTCTTTTCTTCTATTTATTGTTTACGGGAGAGATTCAACTATATATAGAGAAACTGTGTTTAAGCTATTTTGATGAGGAAAGTTGATCTACAATATGGATTTGGTATAACCTCCTTTTTTCTCCTTTCTTTTTGTTTTCCCCGACTGTGTTGGGTTTAATATTTTATACATTAATTAACTTGTTGTCTATTCTCTTCCATTCAAAATTTTCCTTTTCGTATTTTTATGCATTGAACTTGATTAGGCGAACCTGAACCCACTTGAATGTGTTTGGGTTGTGAACTTTTCTTGATATCAGTTTCTTCCTCTTATTTATTAATGTGTTAACAGTTATTATTTATTTTTTCTTTGGTTTGTAGGAGTGGAATAATTGATCAATGAATGGGTTGATATATTTCTTTGTTTTGGGATATCTAACCTTAATGTCCAGAGGTGCATATGCAAACTTTGATCAATTCTCAAAGAATCTCAGGAGACTTTCTGTTGCGGGGGCTCTGATGAATCCATGGTATCGGTCTTCATGCAATTTACTCTATTGCTTTTCGAGATTCTAATTTGTTGTTGTTGTTGTTGTGTTTTCCTTATTTTTTGAAAATGTAAAAAAGATTCATTGGAAGAGTGACACACTAACATGTGATATCAGCATCCAATAATGAATTACCACGTAGGCATAATGGAGCCCACTATACACACATTACAGTTACGAATTAGAAATATTTGTAGTTACATACAGACGGGGCATCCCCTATTATTTTTAGTTACTTTCAAAGTTGATAGTTATTATTGCTTTGGTATAAATAAGAAAGCTCAACATCCTGTGCCAAATCTTTTAAGTTCACGGATTGCAAATAAATAGTTGTTCTCTAATTGGACACATTGCCCAATTTCACGGATTGCCAATAAATAGTTGTTCTCTAATTGGATATAGTGCCCAATTTTATTCTCAGCTCCTCCCAAATGTTTTGTATTTCGACATTATTTTGATGGACGCTTCAATTATCTCTCTACTTTTTCTATATGAGAAAGGACCGGCTGAACACTCTCAAAACTTCTAAGGATTGCGTGTATGTTTAACACACTCACTCATTCTAACGTCCCCGGGAAAAAAATTGCATCTCCTTTTCCTAATTTTGGTAATTCTCTACTACATAGCTTATTTTCATATTTTTTTGTAACTCTTTTAATAGAGTTAAATATTTCGTAACTCATAACAGGAGATATAGAAGAAAGTAGTCTCCACAAATTCAAATCACACTCGCATCTTCGACTAGTATTCTCTTGGATTATTTTTTGGTAACCATGTTCTCCCTCTAGCCCTTTTAACTTTGCTTGATTTTTTTGGGTATCCTTGCACGGTCTGTTTTGTTTGTTTTAGTAACTATTTTCTTCCTCTTGCCTCTCCTTAACGGTGCTTGATTAATATTTTTTAATTTTTGGGGGTGGGGTGGGGTTATCTCCTTCCTTTTCTCGCATAACAGAAAAGTCATGTGTTCTAAGGTGACAAATACATGACTTTCCTGTTTTTGCCTTGGGTTAAGGGCTGCAAACAGAACAAGATAGTATATTTGGTTTATTTAAGTGCATGCTTGTGTGTAATTGTAAAATATTGTCCGCGGTGACAGCCTATGGTTACTTGGCTTAGAGGACGAACTCCTTTCCTCGGGACTTTTTAGTAATTGTTATGACAATAAAACTTATAAATCTGTTGCATTAATATGGTTGAGATAGGATCTTGTTTGATCGGAAAAACCAAATTCTTTCCATTTATTGAACTTGATTTGATGATGTTTCTTCGCTAATGTATTTACTGAACAAGTAAATTGTTTGTTGGTCAAAAAGTAAATATAAACATGAAGAAATGTTCTTAGTTATTTGACAGGTTTTGAAAAGTTTAGCTTGCTTAATGGGGTAATCCAGGGATGCCGTGCCCACATCCTTTTACTGGATGTAATGTCTGCATATTGGTTGAAGATCTACCTATGTTTTGTATAGCTTGCTTAATGGGGTAAAATCCAGGGATGCCGTGCCCACATTCTTTTACTGGATGTAATGTCTGCATATTGGTTGAAGATCTACCTATATTTTTTATCACATGACCAGGTATGGTAGTTATTTTGCTTGTTTCATTCAATAAACTAAATTCTTACATTAAACCAGTCATCTGAACATAGGAATAGCCATTGCCTGCCAAATACAACTAGAAGTATTTATGCTGCAAAAACCAATGGTCCTATGTCCCCCAAAGTATCCAACAGGTAAGAAGAATTGACCCAGTATACCTTTAACATGTTGTTCGACTCTTTCTTTTTTATTATTTATAATCTATTCAGCAATGAATGCTTAAAGGAATATAGCCAAGGTCACCTACTATGGGTCTGATCTGAGTTTGTCTAACATTGTTAACAATGCTACATGGACTCCTCTATTTCCCCACACTACATGTTACATACAGTTATGACGTGGGTATGAGTGTCAATAGAAGCCTCAGATCTTTTCCCCTTAACATTATCAAGTGATACATTATTGCTCGGCCTTGACGCACATAAGATGAATAATCAGAAGGAATAGATTGAGCTGCTGCATCTTGGTTGTCTCCTATCATGTTTTGAAACACAGATTCAGAGAACCATTCCCAAATTGAGGAAGCCATGTTCCATCTCCCCATAGCCTTGAGCTAAAGTAGATGCTGCTATGAGTGAGATATTGTTTTTAAGTTCCTTATGCTTGGATGGCCAGACCGCTTGGCTTTCATTTCGTTGGCCATCAGTCATTCTACCTTAGCGGCTGGATACAAGGGGGCTTGGTGATACAGAAAACCAGAATGCAGAAACTGCTGAGCTGGTAGTGGTAGTATTTTCTACATTATAACTGCAAACTAATAATTCTTAACTAAACATTAGTTCACTTAACATAGTATTCCCTCCATCCCAATATTATTTTTTGTCT